>JANAVB010018199.1:915582-1021795 GCA_029216955.1 Iris pallida | reverse complement strand
TCAAATTCTTCTCAGGTTGCCCCAAACTCGCCAGGGTGCAGGAGTGATTGCCACTTGGAAACTCTCTGCGGACTACAGAGTGGCACCCCTCGACCCCAGACACATCCTTCTTCACCTCTCTTCGGACATTGATCACAGCTCGGTGGGTCCAAAGGCACCTGCAGGGTCGACTCCTACCAGATGAAGATCATCAAGTGGTCAGCAGACTTTAATACCAAAGTCAACTCCGCCATGGTCCCCGTTGGGTAACCCTGCATAATTTGCCCCTCATCTGCTTCGTTCCTTCAGTCCTGAGGCGGATTGCCAACTCTTCGGACATTCGTAGCCACTGTGCCAGAAACCAGCAATCTGACCAAGGCTCACTATGCCAAAATCTGTGTTGAGCTTGATCTTTCCTCTAAACCACCCAATTTCATTAACATTGAGCTGGGCAACCAGACTCTACCCAACAAATCATCTACGACAACCATACTTATCTGCAACCATTGTAAGCTGCATGGACATCTCCCCAAAGCATTGACATCGTCTTCATCCAGAACTCAAGAAAACCTGATCGGAACGATAACATAGGGATAGGGGAGAGCGCCCAGATCCCCGCTATTACCTCGTCCGAACTCACACACAAGATTCGGATCCAGTGAGGGTAAGCAAGGACAGAGCGGATCCCCCAGCAAGGCTATGATTCCCTTCAACACCCGATCCCTCGCCTTATAACCAACCAGTTCAACGTCCTAGGATCGGATGACGAGGACCTACCATCGGAAAGCGCCCTTACTCCTAGACGCTTCGCCCTCACAGAAACACCCCCAGCCTCGGAGGATACCACCGATCATGTTTGCAAAAACAAAAGTTAAGAACTTTATTGATACAAACTGTGTAATAAGATTACAAGAATTCTGGGAAAATTACAACTAAGAAATCCAATCTAGATGACGATTGCTTTATCCTTGATGTGAACTTTGAAGACGGAGCCTTTGAAGTTGAAAAACCTCGGAAACTGAAGGCAAAAGCCTCGAAGTTAAAGGCAAAAGCCTCGAAAGTTGAAGGCAAAAGCCTCGGAAGAATGCAGCAGCACTTGAGCAAGAACTCCTGGACTCCTGATCTCTGAATATTTTTATCTCTGATCTTGATTCCCCTGAATGAAGACTTGAAACTCTATTATAGAGTTCTGAAAATAACTAACTTTCAGTTATTCTGGACTGCACAGGATAATTTGTGCAGCAATTGGTTTGTGCAGTATTGGATTGTGCAAGCATTGCTGGATCATGGCTAACTATCATGGACACATGGCATCATTTGATTGAAATGCGCATGATCGTGCATAAACAGTTGCCACGTAATGAGCAATTGATGGCATGAATGCCACGTATACTTTATCAGTTATGTTGATAGAATGCACAGACTAAACTGCGCACCTTGGTTTACGCAGACTCAGAATGTACAGGAATGGTTTACGCAGACTCAGTGTTGCGCAAGAATGGATTGCGCAGCCAGCTGTCAGCCGTCTTCGAGCACTGTACAGCGCCAAAAACGAACAGTCTCCTCGTTATCCGTGCTGTCAGTTTGTCAGAAAGATTTGATTTGATTCAGGTAATGATGATTCTTCTGCCACGTCACCCTGCGCAATTAGAAGTGTGCGCAAACCATGTGCGCAATCGGATTGCTGTGCAATCTGTTGCCTGCGCAATTCATCAAAATAATGTATATATTGATTCTTTGACATTGTTGATTGATGCAACTTGATTTTTTTAGGACCTACAAGACCCCCTTCAAAGTTTTCAAAAGTTGATTTTATTCAAAATTTCGAAATACTTTGAATTTTTAAATGTTGAATCACTTTGCGCATGATGCTGAGCTGTCTGCGCAAAGCGAAAAGACCACAATTTTAGGCGCAATCCGAGGCATCCGTTTTGTATTTCGAAAACTATAAATACCCATCTCTTCGTTTCATTTCTTTACTTTGCAATCTTTCGAGCTCTTGAGAAGAAAATCTCCCAACCCTTACTGTTCTCCTCCTTCGACGATTGTCATGGCACCACGACGATCCAATGTTGCCGCCACCACCGCCGCGAAAGAAAAAGCTCCCCGAGGTCATCTGACAGAGTTGCACGGTGGGCATCTCGATACGAATTCGTGCACCCCGCTCTGAGGTAGTTGAACCGATCGAAAACCCCCTTTTAGGGTGATTCGACTTCCTTGATCTTCGAAACTCATCTCTTTTTAGAGATGAGTTCATATTGCGCCACCCTTTTTGGGTTTTTTGGTTGCATCACTCTGTCAGTCCTCATTTTTATGAAGGCTGTATTCCTGCGCAACTTGTTGAATTGTGCTGACAGGAATTCAGCACAATCGATTGCTTTGCGCAGGTTGTCACGCAAACTATCACTTTGTGCATCCTTCGGTGATGCGCAATCGTTGTTGCGTAAGTCATGTCAGCACAATCTGTGGTTGCGCACTCTAATGTTTTATGTTTTAAAACAGAGATTTGACTTTGTACTAATATTATCTGTCTGTTTGACAGTTGAGGTCAATGAAGACCCAGATTATGAACATTTTGTGGGAACCCTCTCAGGTCTGAATATAAAGAAGATCTGTCTCATGTTCACTATCCTCAGTACGATCTGCCGGCTTTCCGTCAGGCTATACTGATTTCTCAGGATAATGAAACTTTATGTGTTTGATGAATGGACAGCCTCTAGAATCAGCTGATGCTGTAATTCATAAAAAACCCTTGTTCCTATCGGGGATGCCTTTGAGAAAGTCTCTCAGCCTAGGCCAAGAATAGAGGATAGAATAGTTCACCAGAAAGATAGATCTTTCTTCATACCAGACATTACTCGCTGCCTGCCTTTGTCGCGGTACGCTCATGCGAGCTACCCAAGGAAGATGGAATAGAAATCACTCTGTTTCAGGATGTCCGTGCAGGAAAATCTTCGTAGAGAAAGGGCCAAACAAGAGGGATATGTTTTATAGCTCCTCTGATAGATATAGCTGTTTGTTGAGAGGCTTGAGACCTGGATGCATTCCACCAGAGAACTCTTCTATGCTGATGCCTGTTAGAACACCAATATTCGCAAATGAATTTGCGAAGGCTGTAGGAAGATATCCCGAACAAGACATCAGAATGACTGGATTGGTGAATCCAGACTACAAACGATGGAGCTATATTGCGAATTAGATCTTGACAACATTCCAAGACAGACTCCAACAGATTGATCTATATCAAGCAGTGCATGCTACTATATACGGATTTGCTCCCAATCCTCATATGTTTTTAGCCTTAGCTGAAAGGTACAACTATAGGACGGGAACCTTCATGACCCCAGGTGGAGAGATGGGCTTTGCACTCCACGAGATGAAGTATGTCTCATACTTGCCCATGGCAGATACTCCGTATGAGGAGTATGTACCGACAAATGATGAGCTGAACAAGCTCCGAAAAGAGAATGCAGAGATGGTGGCAGTGTTCGAAGAACTATTATGCCATTACAAAATCTGTTCTCTATATTACAAGAGTGCTACCGCCAACACTTGTTACTCTTTAAAATGGTTACCATATCTGTTTCTCAATCATATAGAAGAGAAGAAGACCAAGGAGACCGACAAATGCTACCCTACCTTCTTCAAACCTTTGAGCAGTGCAGAGGTTATAAAACTGATGGAACAAAGTGGTCACTTTGACAAAGAAGTGAAAGATGATCATGAGTATCCTCCTTTGAAGAGAGGGGACAATTTGGAGAGTTATTTAAGAATAGGCTATAGACCCATGTCCGAAGAAGCACAACTGGCAGGATTCCTAACATACTGGCTTCGGAGCTTTGTGGTTCCAGGATCCAGTACCGTGGATCGTTTTCACCGCGGTGTTCTGTTTGCTGCTGTCAAGTTAGTCTTCGGTTATAAGATGGACTTGTTATCAGCAATGACCTGCAAGCTAAATGCCAGTCTTCGTTTATACGTCGACTTGATGCTGAAGGCGAAAGGAGAGAAAGAGTTCCCTCGCTTGGAATTGCCATATACATATTTATTTGGATGGTTGCTTCTTCACTATCCAACCTTAATGGACCCCGGCATGGGACAGTTGATGGCAGTTTTCTCCGAAGATATTCTGAAGGAAAATAGAAATATACTTCTTTGAGTGAGTGTAGATTCGTTTTGAATCTGAATAGAGGATGGAACTTCTGTTGTGCTCCTTTCCCTGTTGGGTACGATCAGATGCCCATAAATATGGTGGATTCGAAAATACAGCCTCTGACCCGTACAGCCTTTGAATGGTTGAAGACGATTCGACCATCACATCTGGTTTATCGGTTCGAAGAAGAGTGTTATTTAGAACCATATCTTCCCAGCCGATTTGCTCGGCAGTTTGGGTATGATCAGTTCCATGTAGGGAACGCAATTACCTGCCTCCAAGGTAAAGGTTATTTGATAGACGGGGCTAGAGCTTGGGCTTATTACAATGCCCGTGATACCAAAGCCACATTTTCGATGCCAGCAAGGAGTACTCCCCAGGGTCCTCGGATGCTCTTCACATATTCTGTATTTTACACATCCGCGAATACTTTTGCCGAGAATTTTAATCTCGCAGATAGTTTCGCTACTGCAACAAGACTGAGGAGAGGGAGGATTGCTCCATCGATCCCTGTAAATGAGGAGGTGCACGAGCCGGTCGATGCCCCTTTGGAAGTTCGAGGGATATGATGTTCCCTCAAGAAGTAAACGCAGCAATGCGTATTTCTCTGAGAGTGGGTAGATCTCCAGCGAAGAAAAGGAGAAGAGAGGAGCCTCCTGCTCCAGCTGCAAAGGAGAAATTGATTCTAGATCTTTCTTCCGAAAAGGTCACTATAAGATCCCAATCTCGGCAATTGGCCGAGACACATCAAGAAGCTGCCACTACTCCAACTTCTGTGCAGAAACAAGCAGAGCCAGTAAATGTAGAGAGTCCTGTCAGACCTCTATACAGAAAGAAGAGAGTAGTCACCAGAAGAGTTTTGGAAGAATCTTCTTCTAGACAAATCCTGACTTCAGTAGATGCTGCAGCAGGAATTCTAATGTCATCTCCCACACCTATTTCTGAATCTGGGAGCAAAACTCTTGAAGAAGCTGAACAGAGGGGAGATCTTATCCCAAGAACTGAGGTTGAAAAGCCTGGAGAAAACATCTTAGAGGAAGAACAAAATGTTGCACGACCCCATTCACCTGTCGTGGAGACTACTCAACCTCCTCCTACTCCCAGGACTCTTCGTGAAGAAGAAGACCATAAAATGATCGCAGCTTTGGAGGATTGCAGTTATAGTCTGCAGGAGGATCAGACTGCCACTAACAGTGGGAATGCAGCAGTAGAAGAAAGAGAAGAAGACGAGGAGAGTTCTTCGACTGAAAATGTTGATGAGTATATACAAGATCCTGAAAAGGATAACGAAGAACATATATCTCTTGATACTGCCGATAATATTTCAGATCCTAAAAAGGATATTGAAGTGGAGGCATCTGTAGAAAATGTTGCTGAAAATCCTGTTGAAAATGTTGAGATAGAAATATCTCATGAAGAAGCAGCCGATGAAGGTGTGCTGAAAGAAAATCCCACCACCGACCCTCAAGATATAAAACGAGATCTAGCAATCTTCTCTGTTAAAATGAAATGATAACTAAATATCTTCATTCTTGCAGATCTTGAGATTCTGCCAACACCCCCAACGAACCTGGCTATGGTGCCCATACCAACTGTGGTGGTCAGTAGTAGTCATCACTTATCTTGCAGTTCGGAAGCGGGCAGTAGCCAGGCTGTTGCAGCTGAGGCTACTTTTATTCAAAGAGTGTCCATTCCAGCAAGGGATGCACTTGTTGTTAGACCAAACCAAGGTAAGATTTGTTCTTTTTTGATCTTCTTGTTCATCAGCAAACAATTAGTAAAATAACAATTTTACTATTGCAGAGGATCAAACAGGAGGAGCGACCAGTTCTACTCTGGCTCCTTTATTTAAAGAGCCTGTTGTCTAACCACAAAGAATCGAGCAACCTGCTACCCCATCCTCAATAGGTGTAGCAGTGACTCCTGGAACTTTGGCCATCAATCAACAAGTTGTCCAGTCTTTTACCCGATGCTTCTTCGAGTCGTTGGGATCTCTTGTCTATAAAATGATAGAGAAAGAAGGGGCTGACTTCATTATGGTTAGGAAGCCAACTTCTTTCTTAATAAGAGCCATAAGAGACCAAGGAGACGAAGCTCAGGTCACTCTCCTTGAACACATTTTGAACGAATTAGAAGTCTCCATCAAGAAGTACAAGGAGCTCAAGAAGAAGGATATAGATTTTTTAATACAGGCTGAATTTGAGCGACTGGCTCAAGCTGCTGATATGGAAAGGTTAACCCTTCAAAATCTGTTAGAGGCTCATTCTGCAAAATCAGCTGAATACAATTCTAAAATAGAATCAGTTACTTTAATGGCTGAAAGCAAAGGACGGCGACTTGCTGAGTTGAAAGCAGAAATTACTCGCCTCCAACAAGAGTTTGAAGAAGAAACTGTTAATCACCAACTGGTGATTGAACAATTCAATGCTTTAATTGAAGAGAGGAATGAGTATGAGACAACCCATGGTGCAGAAATCACCCGCCGGACAGTGGATATGCCCATTTTTGATGAAAAAAGCGGGATGGAGGAAGCGAGAAAGATAGTAGCATCAACTCACGAAGAAGAGCTACATACACTGAAGCAGCAAATTGACAATCTGATTGTCCCTCCTTCTTGATTAGAACTTTTTGTATTTTTGTGTTTTGTTGCTGTAGCTGCGTTTCTGTAACGCCTCATATTTTGATATAAAAGACATTTTGTTGTGGCTCTTATTATTTATTGCATATCTTATTCAGATATAAATAATAGAGATAGAAAATATATTCAGAGGTGCAAGACATGATATATTTCTTGTAAAAAATAATTATATTCATTATATCTGCTCAGAGGTAATATGGACGTGGCAGAATATATTGAATACTATTATTTTGATTTGACAACTTAGTCGAAAACGACGAGTTGTTGATGTGGATAATGAATGATGATGAATCGTCGTCAATGAATGAACGGGTAGACCGTCAAGTGATGATGAATGAACGGATGAACCGGCAAATGATGGTGAACGAATGGGTGAACCGTCTAGTGGTGAATGAACGAACGGGTGAACCGTCAGGATGAATGTAATAAATGAACGGATGAACCGTCAGGAGTTAATAAACGGATGAACCGTCAGGAGTTAATGAACGGATGAACCGTCAGATGAATGTGTCATTTCGTTAGTTGAGGAACTTCTGCCTATAAATATAGCAGAAATCTGACAGGAACGAACACTTCTGCTCTTTTAACATAAAAATGTCGTCCGGAGAAGCATCTAAGAAGGCTGGGATCGCCTCGCAGGTTGAAAAGGGCACTGAAGAACGCCCTGCCAATCCAGTTCAGCCGAAAGAGACAGATGCAGGCGAAGGTCCGTCTGCAACCCAGCCACCACGGGACATTCTGGACTTCCTGTTCGAACCGGAAAGGACTGAAGAAGAAGAAGCCATGAGGATGGCCGCCTACAAGTTCCTCGTGGGTTCCAGCAAGGAGGTTCTCGGTTCTTTTGTTGATCACGTTTTCGAGAAGGACGACAGTGGCCCGCGTCCCAATGTAGAGAAAGATGATAGTGACCTTTAATATCATGTACTATCATATAATGAAATAAAATTTGAATTTTATTTACGAACTTGATTCTGTCTGATGATTTACAAGCATTTACATTTATACATAATACTTTTTAAGGAACTTGCCATTGATAGGCATCATAGCAACTCGACCATCAAGTTATGAGAGCTGATAAGCTCCATTTGAGAAGACTTTGCTTATAACATAGGGACCTTCCCATTTAGCATCGAATTTCCCTTTGCTCATATGGGTCATAGTCATAGGACGTCTGACCGCTAGAACAAGTTCTCCTTGCTGAAACGTTCTGACTTTAACTTTGCGGTTGAAAGTCTTCGAGATGCGGGCTTGGTATAACTCAATATGTTGTTGAGCCATTAATCGCTTCTCATCAAGTGCTTCCAACTCTTGAAGTCGAAGAAGATCGTTGTTCTCTGTGGTAAGCTCATTAGCAATGGCAATCCTTAAAGAAGGAATTTGTAATTCCAAAGGAAGAACAGCTTCACAGCCATACACCAAAGAGAAGGGTATAAAGCCCGTAGGATTGCAAACCGTAGTTCGGTAGGCCCAAAGACATTCGCCAAGTTTCTTGCCCCAGTTCCGTTTGTTAGTGGATACAAACTTCTTGAGGAGTTTAATGATGGTTTTATTAAAAGCTTCAGCTAAACCATTAGCAGCAGGATTGTATGCTGTCGAAGCAATATTGTCAATCCGATGATCATCGCAGAATCTGGTAAACTTCTGGCTGATAAATTGAGGTCCATTGTCATGGATGATTCTTCGAGGTACACCAAATCTATAGATGATGTGGTGTTTAATGAAGTTGATGACACTGCTAGTCTTGACTTCAGCTAGAGGTATAGCTTCAGCCCACTTGGAGAAGTAGTCGGTTATCGCTAATATGAACCGATGTCCTCTAGAAGAAGGAGGGTTGATAGGACCTATGATGTCCATACCCCAAGCTTCAAAAGGCCAAGAAGCAGCAGTCGGGTGTAGGAATTCTGATGGTTGATGAATGAAGTCTGCATGGATTTGACAAGCACGACATTTCCTTGCATATTCAATTGCATCTGACACCATAGAAGGCCAATAATAACCCATGCGTCTAATGCGGTCCTGTAGTTTAGGACCAGGTTGATGTGCTCCACAAACACCATCGTGAGCTTCACGCAAAACTTGTTTAGCTTCGTCGCCAGCGAGACAGCGTAGAAGAAGACCATCATAAGTTCGTCGATAGAGGGTCTTGGAAGTTTGATTGTAATAGAATCGGAGAGATCATCGACGAACGCTTGTAGCCTCCTTAGGATCTTCAGGGAGTATGTCATGAACCATGAAGTCAATGAAAGGAGTTCTCCAATCTTCATCGGTAACATTGACTTCAGCAAAGTTGCTGAATTCAATATTACGATTATTTTCGATGCAGAACAGTTCTCGGTTGGAGATAACTACGACCTGCTGTCTTTTGACAGGGATGGCTAAGACAGCTGCAAGATTGGCCAAAGCATCTGCTTCGGTATTGCAAGCTCGCCGAACATAGTCGATGAAGAAAGCTTTGAATGATATAGCTATATTGATTGCTGCTTCATGATAAGGCACTAGATCTTGATGACGAACTTCATAGGTTCCTCTAACCTGATTAACAACCAGCTTAGAATCACCGTAGACTTCGAGATATTCAACATTCAATTGTTTGGCTAACTGAAGGCCGATGAGTAGAGTATTGTACTCCGCTATATTGTTGGAGCAAGATTTATCAAGAGAGTAGGCTCTTTGAATAGTTGATCCGTCTGGAGAAACGAGGACCACTCCAACTCCTGCTACAATAGCACCATTAGGTCCAATTCTCGATGCACCATCAAAGAATAAATGCCATGTTGGAAATTCTTTAGAGATCATGTTGGCTTCCAATGTCTCGTCTGGAATTTTGTCATAGAGCTTAGATGTCTCAGGCACAGGATGAGCTGCTAAGAAGTCCGCCAGTGCATGACCTTTAACAGATTTTTGTGGAACATACACCATGTCATATTGAGCTAGCAGGATTGCCCACATAGCCAGCCGAGAATTGAGTGTACTGGGCTTCTTCATGAGTACCCGAAGAGGATTAACTCGGGATATGACATGAATAGTTTGGCCAATGATATAATGCCTTATCTTTTGCACAGCAAACATGAGAGCCAGGCATTCTTTTTCGACCGGACTATAACGGTGTTCAGCACCAATCATAGTATGGCTAAGATAATAGATGGCCTGTTCATGACCTTTTTTATTCTTTTGGGCAAGTAAAGCACCCAATGAATGGTCCATAGCACGGACGTACATCAAGAATGGAATGCCAGAGATAGGTGGCACCAAAACTGGTGGGTTCATGAGATATCGCTTTATATCATCGAATGCTCGTTGACACTCTTCAGTCCAAACGAAAGATACACCCTTCTTCATTAGTTGAGTGAATGGTCTGTAGCGTCTAGACAAGTTCGAAATGAATCGCCTGATGTACGCAAGTCGGCCTTGAAATCCTCGTAGCTCTTTTAGGTTGCGTGGAGGACGCATCTCTTGAATGGCTTTGATCTTCTCGGGATCCACGTGTATACCCTTAGAGGTAATGACGAAGCCGAGAAACTTGCCACTAGAGACACCCAAGAATGACTTGGTGGGATTCATCTTAAGTTGATGTTGGCGCATGAGATTGAAGATTGTTCTCAAGTCTTGGATGTGATCTTCTTTTAGATGACTTTTGACAGCAATATCGTCAACATAGCATTCCACAGTTTTGCGAAGATGGTCTTTGAAGATAGTACTCATAGCTCGTTAGTAGGTTGCACCAGCGTTCTTGAGACCAAATGGCATCACCGTGTAGCAATAGACACCACGAGGAGTGCGGAAAGAGGTATGCTTTTCATCTTCAGGATTCATCTTGATCTGATTATATCTAGAGAACCCATCCATAAAGGATATTCGCTCAAACCCACAGGTGTTGTCGATCATGACATCCGTGATAGGTAGAGGAAACTCATCTTTAGGACATGCTTCGTTTAGATCCCGGAAGTCGATGCAGACTCGAACTTTGCCGGTTTTCTTTAGAACTGGAACGACATTGGCCACCCAGTCAGGATGTTGTTCTTCTCGAATAAAACCACAAGCAATGAGCTTCTTGACTTCATCATCGATTGCGTCCATCATTTCTGGTTTAAAATACCGTTGTTGCTGCTTAACTGGTTTTGCATTAGGCAAAATGTTCAGTTTATGTGTAGCAATCTTGGGATCTAAACCTGGCATGTCTTCATAACTCCAGGCAAAGACGTCGATGTATTCTTCAATAAGAAGAATTAACTCTTGTTTGTCTGCTTCTGGAAGATTCTTGCTGATGAAGATTGGACGAGGCAACTCGCTTTCCCCTACATCAACTTGAACTAATTGATCTTCAGTAGGAGGTTCACGTTGTTCAAAGCGAAGTACCTATTGGTTATCCATATGTTGAGCCCAAGGATCTGTTTCAGGATTTTCTTCAACGTCTTCATCATAGCCTTCTGGTAGTTCAGCGGAGACCATGTTAGATGATACGATCAGCCTGTGAACTTCACCAATGCTAGTATCAGAATCCCAAGATCTAGAATCAGATGAATTACAGCATTCTTCACTGTCTGAGTCAGAGAATGCTGGGGATAACAGTGGAGGAGAAGTATATCCGAGACCTTTCTTAGTCCTGTTGTAGTACATTTTCGACTTTCCTTCCGGAACAGTCGTGCGGATAGGAGTTCGTCTATCTTTACCGTAATTGAGGCCACTTTTGAAGTCATAGCCCATTTTTTGGATGATGTCTTTTGATTGTTGACTATAACGATGGAATTGAAGACGTCCCGTATCGTTAGGTTTGCTATCATCCGTATAACTGAATTGTTTTTCTGGTCCTTTACTAAAAAGTTTTGGACTTTCACCTTTCTTTAGAGAAGGGTGAATACGGTAAGAATCATCTGGATCTTCAAGTGAGACTTCTGTCTGAAGAGATTGTACAACTCCCATTGTAATTGATTGGAAGCTATCCAACATATCCAAATAGCATTTAGTATAATAAATAACATCAGTATACTGGAAAGTAGGTGCTTTTTCATTGATTTGTACATCAGTATTTACAACAGGACCTTTAGCCTTAACAGGCTTGGTCAGATTAATTACAAGAGGGAGAGAAAAAGAACGTGGAGGAGGCTTGTTATGACGGAGGTCGATAACAAGTGGCTCAGAGGAGGTGAGCTCCCTTTTTTCCTTGTTGCGAGTGAGATCAACAACAAGTGGCTCAGAAGGAGTGAGCTGCTTTTTGTCCTTGTTACGACGTAGGTCGATAACAAGTGGCTCAGAAGAGGTGAGCTCCTTTTTGTCCTTGTTACGACGTAGGTCGATAACAAGTGGCTCAGAAGAGGTGAGCTCCCTTTTATCCTGATCAGCATCAACTGATTTCTTTTGAATTGGCAAGTGAATAGCCAGTGGTTTAGAAGACTGAGGATGTAAAACTCGCCCTTTGACAGGTATGATAAGAGTGTCTTTAGGCATTGCTTCTTGTTCTTCTTCAGTGTCTAAGGCTAACACAATCTTCATGAATTCATCCTTGTACATCCGAGCGTCGTTGCAGTATGCTTCAACGCCTTTGAAGGGATAAAGATCCGCAACTTCCTTATGGACTTCTCCCTTATCATCAACATATTTGAAACATTGATGAAGGGTTGATGGAACAATATTATGCTCATGTAAGAATGGTCTCCCTAATAGAGCATTATAAGAACAACCATGATTGTCAATGATATAGAAGGTAACTTTTGTGCAAAGATTGCCTATTTGGAGTTTTAAGCGAATCTTGCCCAAAGGTTCACTCCTTCCCTGATTGAATCCAAGGATGGTGGTGATTATGGTGGAGAGACTATGTACAGGAATTTTCAGAGCATCGAACATTGTTTTCGGCATGATGCTGAGAGCAGATCCCGGATCTATCAGGATACGATCGACTTTTATTGAATCAACATATCCTGTATAGTAGAAAGGACGATCATGCCTATTGTCCTCCATCAACATGTCATCTTGTGTGAAAGTAATGTTCGGAATCAACTCCATAACACTATGACAATGTAGACAAGAGACTGGTTCTGCTTCTGGCTTCTTGAGAAAGGCTAAACAAGTCTCAGCTTGCATAAGAGCTTCACTTAAAGTTTCTCGTATCTCTCTGGAAAGATGCAAGAGCTCAAAGATAGATAGCCTTGCTGGGGTATTAGCTAGTTGAGCCAATATATCAAAGTTGTAAGGCTTCTCAAGCCCTGTTGGAGATGATTTCTTCAAGGGTTTATCAAAGCGGACTTGTTTGCCTTTATCAGCAGCCACTGGTTTGGGAGGAATAGGAACCACAACTGGTGAAGACGTAGAAGGAATTTCTTCAATAGCAATAGGTTGTGCTGGGACAGGTTCAGAAGAAGAGGCAGGATTCTCTTGAGATTCAGAGTAATCTTTCAGATAAGTTTTCCCTGATCTGGTGCCCAACAGAATTTCTTCATCAACTATGGGGTCAAAAGATACCATGTTGTAAATCTTTATCTTGCCTTTAGAGCGACCTTTCTTCTTGGAAGAAGAATCCTTAAACTCTGAAATAAGATCGAGATGGATCCACATAACCTTGCCATTGTCAAGAGACAAAGGAACGAGACCTTCGTTTGGTGGATAAGGAAGATTTTCAATCTCGAGAGTAGCCTTCAGAATAGGAATGACACCATGCTGTATCATCTGCGGGGAAAAGTCACCGAACTGGACTGAAACCATATTGGCAGTAACAGTCTTCTCATCTTGTTGCAGAGTAACAACTCCATCATTGACAAGCTCTTGAATCTTACCCTTGAGCACATAACATGCTCGAGTAGGATGTCCAATGAATCGGTGGTAGACACAATACTTAGGATGATCGGTCTTACCGACTTCATCAGGCTTCTTTGGGTCTGGAAGCTGGATCTTATTGCTTTTGAGTAAACACTCAAAGATGCTTGCTGTGTCATTTTCATCAAACGAATACTCTACCTTAGGGCGAGGTTCCCTCGGTTGAGGTGCAGTGGGAGTAGAAGTAGATGTAGGCGGAGCTACATTGACAGCCAAGGATTCTTTGCTTTTCAGGTTAATGTTTAGAGTTTCCTTGTTCTTGCGGTTGTTCTGACGATTACCGCCACCTGATGATTGATGTTCATCCCGATCAGGGTTAGACATCTGTACCTCCAGCTGTTTGAATTTCTCAGCACTCACTTCAGCTGCTTTGGCGTTGACAATAAAGGATGGCCAGTCTTGGAACTGAGTTGAGCCTGTCCACATACTGATAATAGGCAAGAGATTTGCCTTGCAAGTGTCTATGGTAACAGCAGCAGGAGTCCCCGGAGGCATTTTTAAGGCTTCTCGACGGAAACGTTCGATGAAACTCTCAGCAGTTTCATTATGTTTCTGTTTAATTTTATTGAGGGCAGACATAGTCATGTCATTGAATCCCTCATAGAATCTTTCCAGAAAGATCTGCTTAAGTCCTGAAAAAGAAGTAATACAACCATCGGGTAGACTTCTGTACCAGTCGTATGCTACGCCAGCTAAACAACCGACGAACACCCTGGTAAGAAGAGCGTCATTTGGTTGGAGTTGAACAGTCATTACCTCGAAGTGATTGATGAACTGGCTTGGTGAGGTACTGCCATCGAAAAGAGAGATTGTTGGAATCTTGTATTTGGGAGGAAATGGAACTTCCTTCCATTCAACTGGGTATGGCTGCTTGATTCCCAACCTTTGCAAATTATCTTTCTCTTTGAAGGCTTCGAACTGAGTTCGCAAGAGTTTAACAGCTTCATTGGTGTCTTCAGATGATGAAGAAGGGGCCGGCGGAGTCAGAGTAGTAGGAGGAGGAACAGCATTGTAAGCACTACCCCCAGCGGACTGACTAGGTGTAGTTTGAACGTACACTTATAAAGGAGGCATTTGAGAAGGCATTACTCCCAACCCAGCATTGACAGGTACTAAAGATGCTATGATCTTCGGACTTGCGGTAGGTATAGTTGGTGGTGTGGCATGTTGGGCCACAATGATAGAATGCATGCTAGCGACCATTTCAGCCATGGTCTTTAGCTTGTCTTCAAGTGCAGCGATTCGCTGTTCTTGATTTGCAGACGTTGAAGCATCTTGATCATCAGTGACAACATAAGATGTCACTTCTCTTGGTACAGTGGAAGACACTGTCTGTTCAAAACTTTTACTGTATGCATCATAGTCGGAGAAAGAGTCATCTCTTGACTGAGAAAGAGGGAAATGACCAGAAGGATCTTGAGGAAGATTCCTTTGACCGATTGTATCTCGGCTTCGGGAACGGGTATGTTGGAATACTCCCTCAGAAGATTCTTGAAGTAGATCCAGATACCGTTGACTTGGTTTACGAGGTTTGCCGTGCTTAGAGCATCTTCTACCCCAGTGTCTCGAGAAGTCATGTTAACAGAAGCATATAGGACTTCATCTTCATCCTCTGACATTGGTTCAGTTTTAGCAAAAGTCAAACGATCGAAGACAGATCGTTTTATTGTTTGACAACAACATTGGATGATGACTTTATGATTGCAATGATGATCAGATGATTGAACTAAAGGAGTTGAAGCACTATCTCATTTTTGCTTGAGATGTTCTCGGAGATCAGAAACCATGCCAGGACGAGGAAAGGTTCGAGGAATATGTTCTTTAACAACATTCGGAACATGGTTCCGATTCTTTAAATATTTTGTCCCCTGTGTGTACAAGGAAGTGCTCACCTCATTAGCATAGGTATCAGAATTTTTGTTCCTGGAGGTTTGTCTTTGAGGCTTGACCTTCGGCATAGGTTGTTTACGTTTTGCCGAAGTTGGCCTGTTAAGATATGTTCTTAGATCTGCAAATTCACCCCCAGGGGTTTCTGTTTGTGATACCAACAGTTTTCCCTGTTTGGAATGGGATATTTTGAATGTCGAAAGGTCTTGGAATTCTGCTACTGGGGTAGGCAGAATACCTCTTTGATCAGTACAAGTTCCTTTGTCATGAAGGAAAGAAGAATCCTTGTTTGTAGGAGTTCTTGTATTGATAGGTGCCGAAACACGTTCAATTTGATCTTCTTCAGTAAAGACCGAGGAAGACTGAGAAAAGACCAAAGGGCCTTTTCCTTTATTTTGAGAAGAAGGGTTAGCTAAAGAGCGTTTCCCTCTGTTGTCTTCCAAGTCATGAGACAAGAAAGTCTGAGAAAAGACCAACGGGCCTTTTCCTTTATTTTGAGGAGGAAGAGGAATAGCCAAAGGACTACCCCCAGTAGATTGTGCAGGAACAGCAGAGTGTTTAAGGGGAGGAACAGAAGTTTTTCTTTTGTTAGAAGAGGAGAGTTTAGCCAAAGGGCTGTTACTCTTGGATTGTGCATGCTTGGTTTGCACATGGGCCACTTGTGCATTAGAAGCTTTGGCAGAAAGTGCATTGGTTCTAACCACAGAAGCTATGGTTTGCGCATCAGGAGTCCTTGCTTTAGGGTGCTTAAAATGTACTTTGCTGGCTGGAGTATTAGTTTGCGCAGGAAAAGCCACTGCCAATTACGCCAGAGTCATAGGAGTCTTGTGTTTTGACAAGACAGCATATGAAGTAGCCTGTGCAACAGTTGCAACAGATTGCGCAGCATTGACTGCAACAGATTGTGCAGCAGTTGTTGAGATAGACTGTGCAGCAGTTGGCACAGCAGATTGTGCAGCATTTTGACTAGCAGATTGTGTAACAGAGTGTACAGCATCTTTGGTGGCAAAACTGCCAGATTGTACAGCAGTCTTGGAGATCCATACTGAGCGCACTTTGATCTTGGCAGAAGTGGCTGTAGTACGGGAAGTGGTCTTGGAATTGAGCATCGCCTCGTAGGCTGTCTGGTTGACCTTAACAACCAGCGTCTTCTGCGTCTTTCCGATAGACGCTACGTCACATTGACTTGCTACTTTCTCATCGGAGGAGAAAGTTGTCCCCAGCAGAGTCGCCATTTTGTTTGCAAAAACAAAAGTTGAAGAACTTTATTGATACAAACTGTGTAATAAAGATTACAAGAATTCTGGGAAAATTACAACTATAGGAATCCAATCTAGATGACGATTGCTTTATCCCTTGGACGATGTGAACTTTGAAGACGGAGCCTTTGAAGTTGAAAACAACTCTGGAAACTGAAGGCAAAAGCCTCGGAAGTTGAAGGCAAAAGCCTCGGAAGAATGCAGCAGCACTTGAGCAAGAACTCCTGGACTCTCTGATCTCTGAATATTTTTATCTCTGATCTTGATTCCCCTGAATGAAGACTTGAAACTCTATTTATAGAGTTCTGAAAATAACTAACTTTCAGTTATTCTGGACTGCGCAGGATGATTTGCGC
The DNA here is from genome assembly GCA_029216955.1 of Iris pallida. Lineage (NCBI taxonomy): Eukaryota > Viridiplantae > Streptophyta > Magnoliopsida > Asparagales > Iridaceae > Iris > Iris pallida. The sequence continues at coordinate 1,004,719 of JANAVB010018199.1, read as the reverse complement.
AGCAATTGGTTTGCGTAGCATTGGATTGCACAAGCAGTTGCTGGATCGTGGGCTAACTATCATGGACACATGGCATCATTTGATTGAAATGTGCATGATCGTGCATAAACAGTTGCCACGTAATGAGCAATTGATGGCATGAATGCCACGTATACTTTATCAGTTATGTTGATAGAATGCGCAGACTAAACTGCGCAGCCTTGGTTTGCGCAGACTCAGAATGCACAGGAATGGTTTGCGCAGACTCAGTTTGCGCAAGAATGGATTGCGCAGCCAGCTGTCAGCCGTCCTCGAGCACTGTGCGGCACCAAAAACTAACAGTCTCCTCGTTATCCGTACTGTCAGTTTGTCAGAAAGATTTGATTTGATTCAGGTAATGATGACTTCTGCCGCGTCAGCCTGCGCAATTGGAAGTGTGCGCAAACCAGTGTGTGCAATCGGATTGCTGCGCAATCTGTTGCCTGCACAATTCATCAAAATGATGTATATATTGATTCTTTGACATTGTTGATTGATGCAACTTGATTTTTTTAGGACCTACAGATCACTGTCTCGGCTGCTGCAGACCAACCCCACAACGAAGAAGATGCTATCGAAGTGGCCCTCGCGATCCTCGGTCCGGATCAGGCTCCGTACAGATTACAGGTTCAAGCAGTAGGCTATCCTCTTCAGCTTGCTGTTACTCTATTTGGCAACACGAGCGAATCCCTAGCCATCCCTAATGAGGAACCCGCCCTGGACTCCGTTGGAGACTTGGTTGAGCCCTCCGGCAGCCCCCCCTCCCAGCCCAGCGAGACATCCAGTTCCGACCTTCCAAACCTGACAACTGCAGCAGCGCTCCCTAACAAAATTGTAGGAAAGAAAGGGACTGCCGAAACTACCACCATTTGCACCAGATCTGCCTCCAGGCGGAACAAAAAATCACCCCCACAATCTCATTAATGTTAAACATCCTATCCTGGAATGTTCACGGACTGGGAAAGAAACCTACCTTAAGGAGAGTTTTTAGCCTTCGAAAAATCCACAATATCGACATCCTCATTATCCTTGAACCCAAAATTCCCCCCAAAAGACTGATATCTATTCAGCTTCAGCTTAACCTCCCTTCGGCGATTGCCAGCAGCCACGATATCAGGATCCCTGGCTCGGAGGATACCAACTTTGGGATCATTCTGGATTTTGGGCAAGCTCTCTCCTGTTGGCTCGAACACCCCACGCCCCCTAAATGCGTCATCATCTCAGCAGTTCATGGCAGTTGTGACATCGTTGACCGGAAGCATCTCTGGACCGACCTCCTTGATATCTATCACCACAACATCGACACCCCTGGCTTTGCATTGGGGACTTCAATGCGATAACCTACAGAGAAGAGAAAATTGGTGGTCGTCCCCCACATCCAGCGGTAATGCTTGACTTCAACAGCTTCATCTTCGACGCTCACTTCTCTCCCATCCAGTTCAACGACAATGCTTTCACCTGGTACAATATGCAGGAAGGTGATCAGCGTCAATACTTCCGGCTGGACAAGGCCCTCACTAATGTTCACTGGCTTGGCATGGGGACCACCACCAACCTATCCCACCTCAACACCACTAAATCTGACCACGCCCCTCTGTTGGTTGAGATTAAAACCAACCCAAATTTGGTCAAAAAGAACTTCCGATTTCTCAACTTCTGGACTGAGCACCCCCAATTTTTGGGCATCGTTGCTGAAGCCTGGAATAGGGACGAACCTCATGACCCACTTGTTCGGATGAGCAACAAGCTCAAAGCAACCAGAAAAGCCCTGTTGAGTTGGAGCAAACTTGCATACGGGGACATTTTTCAAGCCGTTAGGGTGGCGGAGGACGATGTTACTCTCGCCGAAGCCATGTTCGCCGAGGTGCGCACTCCTGAAGCCAGGACCGCCCTCAACCTCACCAAAGCCATTCTCAAGTTCAGGATCAAGGTCAATACCGAATTCTGGAAACAGAAAGCGAGGTTGAAATGGGACAGCAACGGAGACAAAAACTTGAAATACTTTCATGCCTGCGTCAATGGACGCAGACAGAAGCTCTTGATCCACCAGATTGCTGACAACAACGGGAATATCGTCTCAGATCAAAAGAGCATCCAAGAGGCTGCGGCAGAGTTCTACTCCAAGCTATTCTCCAAAGAGGCAGTCACCAGAGATGACTCTTTTTTGGACCAAATTCCCCACCTCATCAATGACAGTGACAACGTTCAGCTGGAGCGCCACCCTTCAGATCAGGAGGTGAAAGACGCGGTGTGGGCTCTGGACGAGCACAGTGTGCCTGGCCCGGACGACTTCTCCGGTGTCTTCTTTCGTACCTGCTGGGACATTATCAAGCAGGACATCACCGAAGCAGCGACATCTTTTTTCCAAAGCGCTACTTACCCCAAAGCTATTTCTAGCGCCAAGCTGATCCTCATCCCGAAGAAAGCTAACCCAGAGTCCTTTCGCAACTTTCGACCCATCAGTTTGTGCACCTTCACTAATAAGATCATCTCCAAAATTATCGCTACCAGAATGGCAGGCATTCTCCCCAAAATCATTTCCGATGAGCAGAGCGGCTTTGTTCGTGGGAGAAACATTCAGGATAATATTATGATGGCCTATGAGTTAATCACTTGCATGAAATTTCCAGCGAGGGGAGGCAACATTGCCATCAAACTCGACATGGAGAAAGCTTATGACAGACTGGATTGGCAATTTATGATTTGGGTGTTTAGAGCTTTCGGATTTTCAAAAACCTGGACCAACATCGTATGGAGATCCATCAGTAACTCATGGTTTTTAACGGTTATCAATGGTCAATCTGAAGGATTTTTCAAATCTAGTTGCGGGGTTAGACAAGGCGACCCTCTATCATCCACAGTCTTTATCATTGCTGTCGACGCGCTAAGTAGAAACCTTAATCGTTTGGTTAGCACTCCGAATTTCTAGCACTATCACACTGCTAGTGGTTGCCCGATCATCACCCACCTGGCCTTTGCTAACGATATTCTCATCTTCTCATCCGGGGACGTAGGAGCGGTAGAAGTGGTTCACGATACCCTGGAGAGGTACTCGAGGTGCTCTGGCCAGAAGATCAATCCCTCCAAGAGTATTATCTATGCCCACCACAACATCAAGAGAGAGCAAGCGGTTAATCTATCCAACCTGACCTCCTTCGCTGTGGCTCACCCCCCTTTCCACTATCTGGGTTGTCCCCTGGTATACGGGAAATCCAATAGTATCATCTTTGAAGATTTGATTTCTAGAATCAGGAAGAAGCTAGAAGGTTGGCACAACGCCACCTTATCCCCGGGCGGCAAGATTATCCTCATCCAACATGTGCTGACTTCCATCCCCATCCACACCCTTGTCGCGTGCTCTCCGCCTAAGAAGGTACTCTCCACGATCGAACAGATCTTCTGTGACTTCTTCTGGGGATATAGCAACGGCCTAGACAAGCATCACTGGGCTAGCTGGGACTCCATGGCTCGTCCGTCAGCTGAAGGGGGCATTGGTTTCACCAAACTCTCCAATATCGTCAAAGCATTCTCTATGAAGCTATAGTGGAAACTTCGCACGAGCAACAACTTATGGACAACATTTATGAAGGCCAGGTACTTCAAGCACATTCACCCGTCGATGGCCACCCACAACAGCAGATCCTCGACGGCGTGGCGTCGGATCCTAATCGGGCACGATCTCGCTGAGCCAGTAATGAGACTTCATCTGGGGAATGGTCAATCTGACCCATTCCTGGAGCACTGGGTCGGGGACAACTTGATCCCCAACAACACGGAAACCCCTAGGCACAGCAGGATCATAGACTTATGGAACCCCACCAGCAATGACTGGGACTGGGACAGGGTCCATGTTTGGTCCGGACACGATGTGGAGGATAGATTACGTATGAGCGGGTTGACTCTCGGCTGCGTTGCCGACGAGCTGCGGTGGTCGGTCGAGGCTTCGGGGGCTTTCTCGGTCAGATCGGCATGGACAGTCATCCAGGGGATTGGGACGCCGCATCCCACCATCGCTCCCTACTGGCATACTTGTACCCATAAGAAATGGTCTTTTCTTATGTGGAGAGCTATTCGTAAGAAACTGCCCACCGACGATATCCTCAATACCATTAGGATTAGTTTAGCGTCCGCTTGAACTTGCTGCTCCGAACGCCAGGTTGAGACAATTGACCACATCTTCTGTCACGGGAACCTCTCTGGCCATATCTGGAGGAACCTCAATCAGATCTGCAGAATCGAGCCGAGCGGCGGGCGCTTCCACGATCTTGCGGCATCCTGGGCATCTGCTTCACATGGTCACCAGATCGTCGCAGCGGTCGCGACATGGGTGATTTGGAAGAATCGCAACAAAGCGATTTACGAAGGTCATCAATACACTGCCGACCAACTTTTGCGGGAAGTGTTCCGCCAATGCAGTAAACGGAGCACCTTATGCCCCCACAGCCCGAGAGATTTCTGGTCTGATCTTCTACCCTAGCCCAATTGCTTGGGTAGCTTTGCCCGCCATTTTGCTTCACTAGTTTACTTGTATAGGCTTTCTCATTTTGCGCCTTGTACTTGTTCCATATACTTGTATAGGCTTTCTCATTTTGCGCCTAGTACTTGTTTCGGCCTCGTCTTTTCGAGCCGTGATTAATAAAATGGCTGCATTAAAAATATATATATATATATATATAAACAATGCTATATATATATATATATATATATATATATATATATATATATATATATATAAGCATCTCAGTCCGTTATGGGGATCGATCTCGTCGCCGGCGGAAGGAGCAAGCAGACGAAGCGTACAGCGCCGAGGTCGGATGACGTCTACCTCAAACTCCTCGTCAAGCTTTATAAGTTTCTGGTTAGGAGGACCCAGAGTAGCTTCAATGTCGTGATATTGAAGAGGTTGTTCATGAGCTGGACCAACAAGCCGCCGATCTCGCTCAAGAGGCTCATCACCTTTATGAAGGAGAAGGAGGACAAGATTGCGGTCATTGTCGGCACTGTAACTGTTGACAAACGGGTTTATGAAGTCCCAGCAATGAAGGTCGCTGCACTGAGGTTCACAGAGACTGCAAGGGCAAGAATCCTGAAATCAGGGGGGAGTGTTTGACCTTTGACCAGCTTGCACTTAGGGCACCACTTGGGCAGAACACAGTTCTCTTGAGGGGCCCAAAGAATGCCAGGGAAGCTGTGAGACACTTTGGTCCAGCCCCTGGTGTGCCACACAGCCACACAAAGCCTTATGTCCGTGCCAAGGGAAGGAAATTTGAGAAGGCCAGGGAAGGAGAAACAGTAGGGGTTTTAGAAACTAAGTCCACCTATTTTGTTAATCCAGTGGTAGATTTGAACAGTATTATTAGTAATTACGACAGTTTGTGGGGATTAATTTATGTTATCTACTTTTGTACACTCAAATTATCTAAGTGGATGCTCATGCTTTAGGATACTGAAATGGAAGTTTTATATTTAGTGATTGTTGTCTGTTGGTAGTTAATTTTGAATATATATATATATATATATATATTTTTGAATATATATATATATATATATATATATATATATATATATATATATATTTATATATATATGTAGGCCTTAAAAATGAAGGTCACGCTGAGTTGATCAGAACAAGGTCCAAAAGTCACGCTGAGTTGATCAGGACAATATTAAAAAAATCACGCTGGGAGACAGCTCATCATTTGTCAGAGTGTCATTATGACTGACAGCACGACAGTCGAAGAATGTCTTCTCGTATGCCACGTATGCACAGAACTCGAGAGATCATAGCCGCCTATTGTGTGACTTTTGAAATCTTCTTCAGCAAGACTCAGCCTTTACCAAGTTGGCGTACCAAAAGAGCTTCTTGTCATTTAATGCGACTGACAAAAGCAATCACTGTCAGAGATTTTGTGTCAGTCGAGGTACGTCGAATCAAGACAGCTGGCAGTCCTGCCTCAATCGTGCGTGGATTTTGAGCCTTCTGGCTCAAGCCTGCGTGTATTTTGAACTTATATGTTCCTTCCTCAAGTCTGCGTGTATTTTGAGCTTTTTACCTCAAGTTTGCGTGGATTCTGAAGTTTCATGCCCCACATCTGCGTGGATTTTGAAGCTTTCTTACCCAAGTCTGCGTGGATTTCGTCTTCAACAAGTCTGCGTGGATTCCGAAGCTTCTTGTCCCAAGTTTGCGTGGATTTTGAAGTTTTCTTACCCAAGTCTGCGTGGATTTCGTCTTCAACAAGTCTGTATAGATTTCATCAAATTGGAGTACGTGGCAGCCATGCCACTGATCTCTCGCCTGCGTGTCCTGTAACTTGCACACGACTCATGCATGATTGCCATGTGTCCAACAGTTACAGGCCACGTCCAGTAACTGCTCACAACCTTGCGTATGTTAAATCCTGCGTAATTTTCAACTAGGCACAGGCTGTGAAGACAGTTATCCTTTCAGTTATTTTTGACTCTATAAATAGAGTTCTTTTTCTCATTCATGGTACAGATACATAGTTATCTAACTTACTGTCAAAATTTTGAGAGCTTTTCTTCTTCGCATAGTCCAAGGGATAAAGCGATCGTCTTCTAGATCGGATTCCTACAGTTGTAATTTTCCCAGATACACAATAAATAAAGTGAATTTATTTATGGAAAACAAATTGGCGACTCTGCTGGGGAAAACCATATCCTCTTCTGAGATGGCAACAACTCAATACGACACTTCGTCAGTCGGCTCGACGAAGAAGGTGATATCGATCCAATTTGATCAACTCGCCTACGAAGAAATGCAGTGGACTAAGGGTGGCAATCCCACTTCAGCCTCCATCGCCACTGCCAAGTCGAAGGGACACTCTGTCTATGTCCCTAAGAATCAGTTGGCAGCCAATGGTAAAGTCTCTGCCACAGTGTTTACTCCTAACACTGGCAAAGACTCTACTGCAAGCACGCACACTCTTGTGCGCTCAAAGATGACAGCATTCAAAAGTCACGCTGACAGTACTGGCTCCTTAGCCAAGTCTGTTCCAGCGTGCAATCTCACATCCAAAAGTCACGCTGGCAGTACTGGCTCCTTAGCCAAGTCTGTTCCAGCGTGTAATCTCAATCCCAAAAGTTACGCTGACAGTACTGGCTCCTTAGCCAAATCTGTTCCAGCGTGTAATTCTAAATTCAAAAGTCATGCTAACAGCACTGGTTCTTTAACCAAGCCTGTTTCAGTGTGTATTCCATATACATCATCTAAGAAGAATAGCTCTTTAGCTGTTTCTTCTTCTGTGCCAAGTTCTACTAGAACTGGGGGTGGTCTTGCTAGAACTCCTCTACACAAAGTCCCTTCGAAAAGAGATAACTCTTTAGTTGTTTCTTCTGCTCCTGTAGTCTTTACTTCAGGAACAGCTTTGACTGACAATTTTGTTAGTCAAAGAAAAGAAGATAGTCTTTTGACTACTCTTCCTTCTGGACATTCTATGTCTCAAAACTTGAACAAGTCTAAAAAGAAGCATTCCTTAATGTCTTCTTCTACGACTTCTTCAAATTGGGCACAGAATTTGTCTATGAAAGAGGGTCTGTTACCAACTCCTAATTCTGTAAATATCCAGATCAATGGAAGGAAAACTCCAAGTTTCTAAAACCAATGTGCTACCTCCAACTGATCTAAGAACAAAACTTAACCAAGTCCGTTTGGGAAATACTTCTGGTGTTAAGAAACCACATCAATCGAATATGAAAATAAAAGATCCGGATGCAGAGTATGCTAGAAATTATGTGGCTCATATTAATCACTCCCTATATAATCAAGAGCCATCAAGACCCAAGAATCAGAAATATATTCCTAAAAATACACAAAGAGTGTTCTCTGATGTACCTCAGTCGTCACAGACAGATTTACGAGAACATCTTCAACAGAAGAGAAGGAATAATTCTATGACAATGGACCATGCTGAATGTGACTTCCAGCCAAGAGTCATAATTCAATGCAGATGTCAATCAATGGTTCAAGACTATGTTGATCATGAATGTGACTTCCAGCCAAGAGTCACAATGCAATGCAGATGTCAAACAAAACGACAATCTGTCTTCAATCGGATTCAGTGTGAACCTATGCCTGATGAAGATGAGCCTTTGTTTGCTTCTGTCAACATAATCTCTCGGGATACTGGGGGTAGAGCTGATAGTCCAGATGGAGTATATAGAGGCACAAGAGCAAGAGTCCTGGCCTCTAGTCAAAGAACTTTGATCTCTGAAGATGATTCTGAATTCCTTGGAGAATCTAACTTCCCACCTCTTCCTACTGGGGGTAGTTCTCCTATAATTGACTTTGATGCACAAAGCAATGATTCAGAACAAACAACATCCACCAGTTCATCAATAATCCCTCGTACAGTCATGACTTATATGGTCGATGGGAATACTGATGAACCTTCTTCTTCCTTGACTCCTCAAGAACAAAGAATTGTTTCTTTGGAACAGCAAATGAAGTCTATGGCTGATACTATGAAGTCGATGTATGAACTCATGGCAACTCAGATACAAAATCGACAGACTGTACCAGATGCCATACCAATTGACACTGGTGTAAGTCCAGTACAAGTTCCTCCAGTAGTACAATCCAATACTCCTGGACCAGCTCAACCAAATCCTAGTCTCTCTGGAGCTGGAGGTAGTGCTTATAATGATGTTCCTCCTCCCAACTATTCTCTACAAGCTACAACTCCACAATCTTCCGGAGTTGTCTCTGAAGAATTGAAGAATCTCAAAACTCAATTCGAGGCATTCAAACAGAAAGATGGTTTACAAAGGTTAGGCATCAAACAACCTTATCCGATAGAATGGAAGCAAGTATCGTATCCTCCTAAGTACAAGCCTCCTACTATCTCATTCTATGATGGAACCACCTCTCCGAGTCAGTTTATTAATCACTTTGAAGTGATGACTAACCAACTGCAACCAAGTGATGCCCACCTTACTCGGGTGTTTGTTGGATGTCTCAAGGGAACGGCTTATGAATGGTATAGAAGTCTCCCAGATGGATGTATTACCTCATTTGCCGGTTTCAAACAGATGTTTTTTGAACGGTTCTATGAAGGGCTCAATGACATGACTATGTCTGCTCTTATTAGAATCAAGCAGAAAAATAATGAAACTACAGAGGATTCCATTGAACGGTTTCGAAGAGAAGCTCTGAAGATGCCTCTTGGAACTCCTGATGCTGTCACCATCGACACATGCAAATCAAACTTGTTACCAATCATCAGCATGTGGACAGGATCTACTCAATTTCAAGATTGGCCTTCCTTTATAGTCAGTGCCAAGGCCGCAGAAATTAGTGCTGAAACCTTCAAAGGTTTAGGAGTGCAGATGACTCCCAAAGAAACAGGTCATGGTACTAACAATAATGCTAAACCCAATACTCGCAAGGGAAAAGAAACCCTTGAAGTTAATCTTCAGAGTAAAGATACATCAAATGTTCAAACTTCTCCTACCTCTACAACTCAAAAACCAAGAGCACCTCGCCCTAAAGAAGAATACTCTTTTGATGACGACGATGTCCTTGGTATCTTTGAATGTCTGCTGAAAGGTAATAAAATATAATTACCTGAAATCAAGAAACCTGATGAAGCTGGGAAGACGGATCATCCTAAATACTGTCCATACTACAGAATACTGGGTCATACAATTCGTACATGTTATGTACTGAAAGGAAAGATCCAAGAAATGATTAAATCTGGAGCTATCTCCCTTACTCCAAAAGAGAAGACCGTCACCTCCAATGTCGTCTCTATGCAATTTGGAGACTTCCCTCCTCAACTTCTTGAAAGCAGGATCGTTCCTATTCCCAAGGTGACTCTTGATATAGTGAATATTCCTCCTCCACAGGCTGAAGGATTAGTACCAATTACTTTGGAAACAGGAGAAATTATGTGGATTCATCCTGATCTAGTGGCAGATTTCGAATCTCCTCCTCTTCAAAAGATTACTTCCCGAAAGTCCAAGAAGGCTGGAAAGATTAAGTCATGTCATATGACTTCTTTTGGATCTAATCCTGACACAGAGCCAAAAGACAAAGAAGAAGCACTTGCTGGTGCTTCTCGAACAGGGAAATCTTATTTAAAGGATTATTCCAAGAATCCTGAGGATACTCCTGATATCCCTCCTGCTGATAAAGATGTTCCTAATGTTCTTCTTGAAGAAGAATCATCCACTGCACCTGTTCCTTCAATTGCACCAATTGAACCTGCTCCTTCCAAGCCCACAGCTCTTGAGAAGGCAAACAACAGGCTCGGTTTGATAAACCAATCAAGAAGTCCTCTCCTCTTGGGCTTCAGAAGCCTTATAACTTCGACATTTTAGCTCAACTTGCTAATACTCCAGCTAGAATGTCCCTCTTTGAACTTCTACGTCTTTCTAAAGAGACTCGGGAGACGTTAAGTGAAGCACTTCTTCAAGCTGACTCTTGTCTTGCACAGTTAAAGAAGCCAGATGCAGAACCTGCCACTTGCTTATATTACAACAGTGTATTGGAGATTATCCCAAATATCACCTTTACACAAGATGACATGCTACTGGAGGATAATCGACATGATCGACCTCTCTATTACACCGGTTATATTTATATAATGAAGATAGATCGTATCCTCATTGATCCAGGGTCTGCTATAAGCATAATGCCAAAGAGTCTATTGGATGAGCTAAAAATTCCTCTTCACAAGCTCTCCAAGACAGTTACTACTATCCTGGGATTCAATCAAAGTAGAAGTGAGCCCTTGGGAAAGATTCATCTGAAGCTTCAGATAGGTGATTTCAGATCCAAGGTTACTTTCTATGTGATCGAGATTGTAGGATCCTATAATCTTCTTCTGGGGAGGCCCTTTCTTCATGAAAATAATGTTGTGCCTTCTACTCTTCATCAGTGCTTTAAATATATTGACAGCAATGGAAGAGTACAAAAGGAAGTTGCTGATATAAACCCTTTCCATGGGGTTGAAGCTTATTTCAATGATTCCCGGATGTACAAAGAAGAGTATACAAGGGTGATACAAGCTATGGAGAAAGAGGATTCATAAAATGAGACTTTAATAATCCCTGTTAAAGGTCGAACTACTCAGCAACAATCTCCCAAATCCTCCGAAGAAGGTTCTTTTATCATTCCAGTAAATGGATGAATCTCTCCATTACCTCAGTCGTCTACTCAAGGTACACTGATCATTCCTGTCAGTGGGCGTACTACAGTTCCTGTGTCTTCATATGTGAAACAGGATACTCTGCTAATTCCAGTTGGAGGGCAGATTACTCTTCCATCTCAAGCTTCAAGGGAGCTCACCTCTTCTGAGCCATTTGTTATCGATCTTAATCGAAACAAAGCTTCTTCTCGTTCTTCTTCTCCCCCTTTAGTCATTGATTTGGCTAAGATCTCTAAGGCTCAGCCTTCTCCCAATGTAAATATTGCTGCTTTCGAATTTAATAAAAAGTCTCCATCTTTGCAGTATGCTGATGTGTGTAATTATGTTCATAGCACAATAACCATAGGAGTTGTACAGACTGTTCATACAGATGTATCCCTAGAATTAGTATAATCTTCATACTTTTTAGTTCCCAGCAGAAAGCCAGGAGACATTCCAATATTCTTCTACAAAGGGCCCCAAAATCCTTCTGAACCTTTGAGAAGATGCTTCTTCAGACAACATTTTTATGTTGAAGAGTAGAAGTGTTCGTTCTTGTTAGATTTCTGCTATATTTATAGACAGAAGTTCCTCGAATAATGAAACGACACATTCATCTGACGGTTCGCCCGTTCATTAATGCTTGACGGTTCATCCGTTCATTTATTTGACGGTTCGTCCGTTCATTAATGCCTGACGGTTCATCCGTTCACTTATCATATTCATCCGACGGTTCGCCCGTTCATACTTGACGGTTCATCCGCTCACTTATCATATTCATCCGACGGTTCACCCGTTCATTAATACCTGACGGTTTATCCGTTCATGAAAAATCGAGTTCAAAGATATTTTTTATGTCTGAATTCTATTTTTTTCTAATCAGTATTAAACTAAGATCATTTCTGGTTTAATATCATCTGATAGAATTACAAAGCTTGTTTGTATATTCTATTCTATTGAAATGTGTCATATATTATTTACCTCTGAACATATTTTCTATATCATTATCAAAACAGCAAAACCATAAATCAGATCAAAAATTATCATTTTCATTCATAATCAAAACATTGGATACAAGTGAGAATGAAAAAGATTCACTTATTGGGAGTTATTAGCTCCCTGATATGTTCAAGAACAGCATTCAGTTTCTCTTTATGAGTTTTTTGAACTCTTTCCGCTGCTTCAATTGTAACATTCTGTTCATCAAAAATAATGATAGCAGACTGGCGACGGTTGACTTCTTCAATCTGTTCCGCCTGCATCTGTTCTCGTTCCTTCTGAAGAATTTCACAGCGTTCGGCTTCAGAGATATAAGCAGCAGCCACCTCAGCTTGTTCTGTTTCCATGGCAGTAATTCGTTCTTGAAGTTGAGCCAATTCTTCTTTCAATTTCTTCAGCTCTTCAGTCTTGGACGCTTTATCCTTCTCCAAAAGCTCTACTTTTTGACGAGTAGCTAATATTTCTTCGCCCTTTTCTACTAATTTCTCAGTAGAAGAGGCAAGAAATGCTTCAAAAGCTGCTTGTTGGGACTGTGCTTCATGCTCTAATTGATTAATCTCAGTTGCAGTTAAAGATTGAAGGTCTTCCTTCTTAGTCTCCCAGTATTTTCGGATAGTTGCTTCTAATTCATCCAGGAGATGTTCAAAGAAGATGCACTGAGACTCGCAACCAGCATGTCGCAGAGCCATGAGCGGAAACTTGACCATAGTTCGAAGATCAGAAAAAGGCATAGCTTCATCCTTCAAGAAACGTCTGGAATATGTATCTAGATATGAGTAAATGATTTCTGAATACATTCCCAGAGTTCTTGCTAGCCCAGTCTCAAATTCAGGAGTCGCCGTTATCATTGAAGAAGAAGCCTGAATATTCTCTATCCTGGGAACAGAAGTGTGTGCGACTGGAGAAGTTGGCACGTGTGAACTCCCTTCATCAGCATCAGCCTGGATAAGCGGAGCATGAGTCGAACTCATTGCTGCAGCAGTTCCTACAGTCAAAGAAAAAAAAAATATCAGCATATAAAGAAAAATAAATAGCAGAAATAGAATTTGACATAAAGTTCTACCAGGTTGAGGTTCATATTCAATATGTGAAGGGAGTCTGGCATCTTCTCGTAGCCGGTCTATGATTGTATCCGACACCTGCTTCATATGGCTGCTTCCAGCTCCAGAATTACTGGGAGCTGGAGCATTATCTGGAGATTGAGCAGGTTCGGGGCTAAGTTCTATTCTGTTCCCCTTTACTTTATCCTCATCATAAGGAGCAGAAGTGCCAGCATGCCAGTCTTCTCCTCCTTCAGCTTCTTCTTCTTCTTCATCTTCAGGATAAGCTTCTGATTCGGAGTCAATGATATTCACATCTTCATGAGTCTTAAGGATAATGATGATAGCAAGCTCAGTGTTGACTGCCGCCGGTTTAGTCCTTTCTGGAATGTCAGTTCGAAGAATGATGTCTTGACAAACATTCTTCTACAAATCATCAGCAGCTGATAGCTCAGACGCCGGCACGTCTTCATCGCCTCTGGCCGAAGAAATGTTTTCTTCAGCTTGAGTTTCAGGAACTTCTGACTGTTTTATCACTTCTTCTGGAGCTGGTTCTTCTTCAGAGTAATTGATCTGGTCATCCAGTGCCTGAATGACTCCTTCAGTCCCATGCTCAAATGGGATCATCCTCGTCTCCGAGGGTTCAATAGCTACTCCACTTGTGGTCGGAGCAGTTATTTCCTGAGCTTGAACAGACTCTACTTCAGTCTGTTCAGTTGAAGCTGTCGGAAGGTGAATATCATCAGACTCGGTCTTCTCAGTAGAAGCTGCTTCATTGATTTCTGGCAAAACTCCTCCACTCATGATCGTTTCTAGGAGTTTATTGCCCTTCATTTTGCTAATAGACTTCTTGACATATTTGCCTTTCGACCTCCTTATCAAAGGAGCGTCGTCTTCATCAGTCTCTTCGTCTTTATCAGCAGCATCGTCTTCATCAACTAAGATACCGCCTAAAGATGACGTAGCAGTCACTGAGACTCCTTTCTTTTTCTTCCTAGGTGTTTGAGACTTAGTACTCCTCTTGGAGACAGTCTCAGATTTATCGCTTCTCTTCCTCTTAGAAAGAGATACAAAAATGGGCGGAAGAACTTCATCAGGAAAATTTCCCTCCTGGAATAATTCATATCGGGGCTCAACCTTCGCTGTCTCATCTACGGGTTCTGGAGAAGATTGTCGAATAATAGTCTTCTTCTTTGATCTCTTCGACGGAGCTAGCTCATCCTCTGCAACAAAGGTCTTCAGATTGAAACTCGGCCTAAAAGTGCTCGACGACACATAAAAGCGAGCATATGTATAAAGCATCTTTGGCCCCGAGCTAGATAAAGGATTAGGCATAGAGAATACAACTTTTGTATCCCTAGCCGTAAAATATCTCCAAGCTTGAGCTCCGTCGACAAGCCCTCCACGAGCAGATAAGCAAGTGGTGGCGTTCCCAACGTGGAGCTGGTCATATCCGAATTGTCTAGCAAATCGGCTTGGTAAATATGGCTCCAAATATGTCATCTCTTCGTGACGGTATACTAGATGAGACGGCCTGATTCTCTGCAACCATTGGAAGGCTACGTCATCTAGCCTGTTTCCCATATCTCCGTCCATCATATTTAAGGGTATGCTCTCATAGTCCAATGGTGGAGGGACACATTGGATAGACCAATGTGACGCCCGATTCAAGACATTTCTGCATTCTGGAAGGGTGTGAACCTTCCAGAACGTCTTTCCAGAGTACCTCTCCAGAAAGAGGCTACCACTCCCTCCTGCCCCTGGAGGTATCAGACCATCATGATGAAGGAGAAGCCAACCATATAAATATGTGAAAGGCATCTCTATCATTGGGAATTCTTTAGTCATCATCCTCTGATCAGACAGCATATTGGTTACAAAATTCCGGAGACCTGCATTCAGCCTACAGGTCATTGCCGATAATAAGTCTAGCTTGTAACCATACACAAGGCGCACCGCTGCAAAGATAACACCTCTGTGTATCTTGTCCAAAGAACTGGAGCCAGAACTGGAGCCAGGAACGATGAATCTCCTTAACCACAGAGATAAAAATTCGGCCAAATGGCCGTTTCTTGACAGACTCTTGCCACTCTGTCTTACATAAGAGCTGAAAGTGGTTCCAGCTTTGAACTCGTACCAGTCTTCAGTGATGGTGAAATCCTTGCAATCATATTTCTCCAGCAGATAAATGATTTCACCCGCAGAGAGAGGCTTGAAGTTGCTGATCTGATACTATCTCTTCTCGTTTATTTTCTTGTCATCCTTTTTACGGTTCATGAAAAGGTAGGACATCCACTTCTGAATGTGGTTGCCAGCTTCATCCTTGGAACCCTTGTAATATAGAGTACATGTGCCAAAATGGCACATCATCTCTTCAAATAGATGTACCATCTCTGGGTTCTTCTCTGACAGAAAGTTCAGCTCTTCTGTCGTAGGAACATACTCCTCATACGGCAGCGAGCCTGAAGGCAGGTGTGAGATGTATTCCATCTCATGAAGGGCAAAGCCCATCTCTCCTTTTGGAGTCATAAAGGTCCCCGTCCTGTGATTGTATCTCTCAACCAAAGCCAGGAATAGGAAGGGATTGGGCTTGAAGCCGTAGGATGAATTGACGATGGCATCATAAAGATTAATCTTCTTCAGTTCAGTCTCAAAATTTTCCAAAGCCCAGTGAACCAAAGTCTTCCATCTCACATTCTCCTGATTCATTAGGCCGTTCATCCTCGACGTCGAATCGGTGGGATAGAATGCATTCTTGTTGGACATGAATTCGTTTATGAAAATGGGCATCCTGAATGGCATCAATATGGATGAATCTTCAGGTGGTATGCATCCAGGCTTCAAACCCCGAAACACTGATACATGATCCTCTGGGGCATTGAAAAATCCGTCCTTCCTGTAAATAATACGGCTTGCCTTCGCCTGCTGATATTCTGTCAAATACCAGGACATCTTTCTCGGATAGCTGGCATGCATAAGTCTCATGATTGATAAGCCTCTGGAAACCTTTGGCCAGTACATGGGTTGTTTCACATCCCCTTCGAAGTAGAAGCACACCTTCTCTCTGATGCCCTTCGGCTGAGATTTCTGTGCTATGGCATCTCCGAACAAGAATGCTGGTTTCTTGTGGGATACCAGATCCAGACTCTGAAAGGGTTTTCCATTCATTAAGCAGAGTAAAGTGGTATGATCTTGATTGGCCAACAATGATAGTCTTGCTTCAGGAAGATCAAATTGAGGAAATTGTACATGAGATAGATCATGCTTAAATGAGAAACTCCAGTGCCCTTCATATTCTGCTTCTTCGCTTCGGATGTTCACTACAGAAAATGACAGAAGACAAAGTCAGATATATCTATGTCTATGCGTGTATTACAGTATTTGAAAGAAATTTCAAAAGTCACGCAGACTCCATATGGATATACTACCATGACATGTTGAGTGACTTATTTCATGCAGATGATTAATTCACGCAAAGTTCAGACATAATAGGATGAAAGTCACGCATCATTGCCAGAATCACATTTAAGTGAAAATGACAAAAACACGCTGACAGATCAAGACTAATCTATCCAAAGGATGACTTTTAAAAGTCTGCGTGAATAATTCAACATTGACATCTCTTCCAACATGTGAAAAATCACGCAGAATCATCATGAAAGCTGCGTGACTATTTCAACATGGACATTTCTGCCAAACGTGAAAAGTCACGCAGAGTCATGAGAGTCATGCTCCTTTGCATGGAACACAGAGCTTCGTAAACACGAAGATGTGAAGTATGGCCGACCCTATAGAGGGGGCCATACTTTATTAATATCCTTTGCCCTAAGAAGGGGGGATATATTTCTGAAGTTTATTATCTTAAGATCCTAAAAAATTCTATGTGGAGTTCATCTGCATCAAAGTCGTCTTCAACAGTTCGTGTTCTCCCATCACTTACGATGCATAGGAGCTTGCGGGACTTCCTGTCGAGGAAGTCTGTCAGTAGTGGCACGCGAAGAAGTTGCAGGGGCTTTCTCCTTGGCCTGAGCATCAGCTTTCTTGGGAGCCATTGCTGCTGAGAAATGAGAAGAAGAAGTCGGAGAAGAAGGAGTTCGTCGGGGAAGATGAAGTTCTCTTCTGTGGGTTCTCTCTTTCAAATACAAGTAAAGAAAGAAAGAAGTAATCTATGGCTTATTTATAGGCTCATAAAGAATTCCAAACGGCATATTATTTTTTGCCTTGATTTAGGCGTTTGATACGGGATCCTAACTGCACAGAATCCCAACAGTCCAATCATTTAGGAGTAAATATCTCTTTAAAGTCATCTCAGCGTGACTAAATTCATTTTATCATCTTAAATTTTCAAAGTATTTCAAAATTTTGAAGTCTTTTCAACTTTCGAAAACTTTGAAGGGGGTTTTGTAGGCCTTAAAAATGAAGGTCACGCTGACTTGATCAGAACAAGGTCCAAAAGTCACGCTGAGTTGATCAGGACAATATTAAAAAAATCACGCTGGGAGACAGCTCATCATTTGTCAGAGTGTCATTATGACTGACAGCACGACAGTCGAAGAATGTCTTCTCGTATGCCACGTATGCACGAAACTCGAGAGATCATAGCCGTCTATTGCGTGACTTTTGAAATCTTCTTCAGCAAGACTCAGCCTTCACCAAGTTGGCGTACCAAAAGAGCTTCTTGTCATTTAATGCGACTGACAAAAGCAATCACTGTCAGAGATTTTGTGTCAGTCGAGGCACGTCGAATCAAGACAGCTGGCAGTCCTGCCTCAATCGTGCGTGGATTTTGAGCCTTCTAGCTCAAGTCTGCGTGTATTTTGAACTTATATGTTCCTTTCTCAAGTCTGCGTGTATTTTGTGCTTTTTACCTCAAGTTTGCGTGGATTCTGAAGTTTCATGCACCACATCTGCGTGGATTTTGAAGCTTTCTTACCCAAGTCTGCGTGGATTCCGAAGCTTCTTGCCCCAAGTTTACGTGGATTTTAAAGCTTTCTTACCCAAGTCTGCGTGGATTTCGTCTTCAACAAGTCTGCGTGGATTTCATCAAATTGGAGTACGTGGCAGCCATGCCACTGATCTCTCGCCTGCGTGTCCTGTAACTTGCACACGACTCATGCATGATTGCCATGTGTCCAACAGTTACAGGCCACGTCCAGTAACTGCTCACAACCTTGCGTATGTTAAATCTTGCATGATTTTCAACTAGGCACAGGCTGTGAAGACAGTTATCCTTTCAGTTATTTTTGACTCTATAAATAGAGTTCTTTTTCTCATTCATGGTACAGATACATAGTTATCTAACTTGCTGTCAAAATTTTGAGAGCTTTTCTTCTTCGCATAGTCCAAGGGATAAAGCGATCGTCTTCTAGATCGGATTCCTACAGTTGTAATTTTCCCAGATACACAATAAATAAAGTGAATTTATTTATAGAAAGCAATATATATATATATATATATATATATATATATATATATATATATATATATATATATATATATATATATATATATATATATATAAATATATATATTTTAGTGATTGCTGTCTGTTGGTAGTTAATTTTGAATATATTATATATATATATATATATATATTCAAAATTAACTACCAACAGACAGCAATCACTAATATATATATATATAATATATATATATATATATATATATATATATATATATATATATTTATATATATATATATATATATATATATATATATATATATATATATAAAGTAAAAATAATAATATATATATATATATATATATATTATTTTTACTTTATATATATATATATATATAATATATATATATATATATATAGAGAGAGAGAGAGAGAGAGAGAGAGAGAGAGGAAAATGTACCTAAGGTCGACCTCATTTTCTCACTTTACAACATTTTTTTCTTGAATTTTTTTATGGGATTCATCTACACCTTATTGATTGGCAACATACCAAATTTCAAGAAAAAATAATATTGTTTAGCCCCCTATCAATAAGGTGCAAAATCGACGGTGTAGCAGCAAAGTTTTAGACCGTCGATTTTGCAAGGGATAGATAGGGGGCTAAACAATATTATTTTTTCTTGAAATTTGGTATGTTGCCAATCAATAAGGTGTAGATGAATCCCATAAAAAAAATTCAAGAAAAAAATGTTGTAAAGTGAGGAAAATGAGGTCGACCTTAGGTAACTTACCTAAGGTCGACCTTAGGTACATTTTCCTCATATATATATATATATATAATATATTTTATATATATATAAAAATATATATATATATAATATTATATATATATATATATATATATATATATATAATGCTAGTGCCTAGTGGCTCACAAAATCCATCGATCAATGATCACATACAGTTAATCAATAATCATCTAACCCTCGGGATCGGATAATAGCTTTAACCTATACAAGACTAGCAATCAATCAGGTACAAGCACTAGAATACGGTTTAAAACTACTAGGATAATATATGAATAGAACTATACACTCACATCGCAATTCAATACCTAAAAACTAAGGCAAACAGAATTATGGGTATTATAGAGGTATACTAACAGTGCACTGGTGGTATGCCACTATATATCAAAGTGAAGTCAGAACCGCTTGGGGGAAAAAATACACAAAAGGTGGACCTAAGGTATACTGGACACGGTGTTTCAGCGGTATGCTGGAATAATATTACCTGGTCACAACATCTCAAAACCACACAAACGATATACCTGTAGTGGTGTATTGGCGGTATGTTGTCTACAATGATTATGCATAGAAAACAATTCGGGAATGTGTTTCGGCCGAAAGCAAGTCTCAATTCCACCCATTGTGATTCTAACAAGTTGTAATGCAAGAGGTGGGTCTCATATCTGAGGCTAGGTTTGGCAATAAAAGCCTAGGTATCGCAACTGATGCCTATTTTACACTACGATATCACAAGCTATGACGTAGAAATCAATATTAGGTTAAAACCAAAGCTAAAATCCAAATACACTAATAAAAGTAACGAAGAAGCAATTGGGATAAACATGTTTTGATAAAACTAAGCAACAATACATATATAAAATTGAAATGCAAAGAAAGCCATGATTTCAATTGCCTTTAGCAAGATGTACTTGTCTTGATTAGCTTTCAAGCATAGTTCCACCAAGGGAGATTCAAAAATCATACCCTTAGGTCTTAAGTCCTTGTTCTAGGCTTAACCCAAAGCAATAAAGGGAGAGAGAATAAAGAAGAGGGAAAATAAATAAATAAATAAATAAATAAGGTTATAAATAGAAGAGAAAGGGAGAGGGGAGCCACTATATGGAGACAACTTATAGATCTAGGCCATATGGACCGATCCCAGCCTTAGGATAGAAGCACAATGGACCAATGGGTAAAGAGGAGGACCTAGTCAGCTTCGTTAACAGGACGACATGGACCATGATGGTACCGACGATATGCTGCGGTATACCAGTCTTATGGGTATTTTCTAGCTTAGACATGTTAAGGGTGGTCTGACCTGTGTACGAGTATTCGCACCACGTGTAGGATACTGTATCGATACGAAATACAAGAACACGAAATGTAGGATATATGAAGAACAAGTACACGTATAAATAACGTATAAATATATATTAGGAACGGGGAGTGACAGATAGGGTTAAGAGTTTTTGTTTTAAAATTAGTGTTAGGGTTTGGTTTTAAAGTTACGGTTGACTGCATCAGTTTAATTTTTTACTAGGTTCAAATAGTAAAAAACTAACTACAGCAGCACTCTGCTATACAATGAGTTTACAGCAATGTGTCCAAAACATGCATCAATTACTGTATAAAATATAATCATTTGTCAAAAAAATTACTGACTTTTTGTTGTTCTTCCTCTTCTTGATGCGTTTCTCCTCCTTCATGCTCTTCTCCCTTCTTCTTTGATCATCTGTAAAAAAAATACCATCCCCGTCCTCTTATAATCGAACAACCATCCACCCCCATTTAATTTACAATCGCAATTCATAACCCCTGTCACAACCTCCAACTTTTCGGTCCAACACAAAATCTTAGGTCAAATATGTTCTTTGGATGACTTATCCTGCTGAAAAAAGGTCCACCTCGAAGGACCTTTTTTTGTTAAGTTTTTCGCACTTTTACATAAAAAAATACATCATTAAAAATGAGTTTATTTAGTGTAGATTTCACCATTAGAATGGGTAATGTAGTTTTTGTTTAATATCTTACAAAGGAAATGACTATTGAAAGGATGTTTTTTTATACCAGATACTTTTTGAGAAATTTTGAGTAGCACCCTATTTTTTTACCTTTATTTAAGGTGCACCTCACCACTTTATATAAATGTATAACACCCCTTCACACGGAATCCGTTCATAGTTGACAGTCAAACCATTTGACTGACAATTTTTGGCCAAAATATTCTCGTCTTCATCCTTCCCAAAGCTAAACCCAAATCCTAATCCCCTCATCCGCCCCACCGCTGCCCCGTCCTTCGCTCCGACGCTACCTCCCTCCCTCGCCCCACCGCTGTCGCGCCCGCCACCGCCCGACCGCTGCCTCCATCAATGTTGCTACTGCTATTGCAGGAAAGAAGACAGGAAAGGCGGAGGGAGCGCGGGGGCAGAACGAGAGCGGAGAAGGGAACATAGCTAGGCCACAGGGACGGAGCGGGGGCACGAGAGCGGGGGGTGGGGGGGACGGGGCACGACAGCGGAGGGGTAGCGGGGGCGTGGGGGGCGGCGGAGGGGGAGTGGGGGCGGAGGGGATGGCGAGGGAACGAGGGCGCGGGGGGCGGGGGGGGGGCAGAGCGGCAGGGCTTGCGGCAGAGGGGGGACGCGACGGGGCGGCTGGGTTTGCGGCGGAGGACGGAGGGGGCGCGGAGGGGTAGAGGGGGACGCGGTAGGGCGGGAGGGGGGTCACATCCAGGAAGGGGGTAGCAGCAGCTGTATCAGCATTTTGTGGCGGCAGCAGTAGTGGCGGGAAAGGGGTGGCGGTGGAGGGGGGCTCTGCGAGGAGGGGGACACCCGACGGGGCAGACCTCGGCAGCGGTGGAGAGGAGGGTTGCCGACGGCAGCGATGGGGGAGGGGGGTCGCAGGGGTTGGGTAGGGGCATAGGAAAGGGAAGAAGATAATGAGGTTATTTTCGTCCAAAATAAATGGTCAAAGGAGTTGACTGTTAGCGATAGACTTTTTCATCAAAAGTGGGGAGTGTGATACATTCTTGTAATTGTGTGGGGTGTACCTTAAATATGGATAAATAAAGTGGGGTGCTTGTGTGCCACCCTCGTATGCCTCATAGAAGGTAGGACAGTTATCTATATCATCTGTAATATTTTGTCAACATATCCAGTCAGGATGAAATGAGCACATCTCATCTAGAAATTCTAAGTAAATGACAAGGACTATAAAATAGTTATAGACAATTATATTGATGAACATGGTAAGATAGACAGAAATCTGTGAGAACAAATAATGAAAAAGAACTACTATATCAAGATAGAACAATGTAATGGTGAACTGAATGTAAAAAGCTATAATAGACAATATTTTTTGGAATACCAGTTGATATGTGATCGGCCTGGGATATTCAATAATTTACACTAAGGAAAGCTAGCTCAAACATACGTGCAATGTATGCTTAGCTAGTAGCTGATGATTTACACTATTAGTCGATAGTTCTTGATCACATATCTAACAAGTATTAACCCCGCCCCGACTGATACGATGGATCCAACCATGACACGTTACTAGCCAATATTATTTAATGTTATCCAATATTAGCCAACGTTATTCAATGTTATCCAATATTAGCCAATGTTATTCAATATTATTCAATGTTATCCAATGTTGTCCAATACCAACGAGAACAGTATTCGATAGCATCGATGATGTAAGGTAACATCTCATGACTGAAGATCCAATGACAATACCAATCCGTGTACAATCGTACCAAGAATCATATTGGACATCCAATAGAACTAAAACAACAATCACCAAGTAAATGAAAGAACTATCAGAGAATGTACTCGCCTGGTACCCTGAATGACTGATATGAATAGATGTCCGAACTGATGTCACAGAGTCCTAATTAGAGCAATACATGTTATAAAGAGTTCAATTTGAAATGATAGAAATTTATAATTCAATCTACATGTTTCTAAGTTCTAAGTCAATCTAGGTCAAAGTCAACTCTTGATCAACTCTAAGTCAACTCTAGTCCACCTTGGGTCAAACTAGGAGTCAAGGTTAAGCTTCTAAGGTTTTGGTCAAACTTAGATTAGTGGTCAACATCTGTCACGATCCGCTACCCAAATTGTTGGGCCGGGCCGAGTCATGTCCAGCCTGTCACGACCCGCACCCACTGTGAGGGTACGAGCACGTAACAACGCCCAGCCTACGTCACAGTGTCGATGGTAGAACGCTGTTCTAAGTCTCTAACTAACCATCAACTCATGCAGTATATAATGTACTCATCATGATCAACTCCGAACGGAGGACA
Source organism: Iris pallida (assembly GCA_029216955.1). NCBI lineage: Eukaryota > Viridiplantae > Streptophyta > Magnoliopsida > Asparagales > Iridaceae > Iris > Iris pallida. Next base: position 981,024 of record JANAVB010018199.1, on the reverse strand, counting down.
AGTATAAGATTTGGTGTAACTCAATCACAGTCTAAGCACGATAAGATAACACAGAAATATCACTAAGAAATTTGAAGACAACAAAACTACTGATAAAATAACAACAAACTCAAACAATCTCAAATACATCTCAAGTCTCAAATCTCTATATACAACTCCAGTTCTAAACAGGAAAACTAAAACAAGACAGACTAGCTAAACTCCCGATCACTCCTGAGTGTCAGGGCCAAAGGTAGCTAAACCATCTCCTGGTCTGTAATATATAGGTCATGTATCCTCAGGACAATCATCTGTAAAATTTTCAACAGGTCCAGTCAGGACAAGAACGAGCACAATCTCATCTAGAAAACCCAAGTAAATGACAGAGAACTATACAGCAGTTATAGACAGTTGTATTGATGGAAATGGCAGTTTATATTCAGGTGATGGTAAGAAAGACAGGTAAAGTGCAAGGAAAGAAAATAACTAAACAAGAGAAGAATCATAGCAATGAAGACTGTAAAGATAGATCTAGCTGAACCAGGGTAATATGATATAAAGTCCAGATAGCAATGTAGACAAGTGTAACTCCATTGTAAGTCCAGTACAGGATGAATCTAATATAAGATGAATCCAGTAAGGGACGATTCCAGTTATAGTGATCAACGATTCCAGGATGAGTCCAGCCTATACTCTAACAGTGTGTTTTAAAATATCGAGATCGACATGTAAACGGTTGTAGGTAATACGGCACATCACACACCTGGCCGGGTGTGAGATGGCTATCATTCCAGTAGATTCCAGTTAGGAGATTCCAGATTGGGGTATGTCTACATGTCTTACTCTAGTATTTTCCCTCCCAGCAAGTGAATCCAGAATTCTGACACAATGATTCAAGATGAGTCCAGCCAAAATATAATGATACCAGTAAATGATTCCAGTAAAATAATTCCAGTTAAATGATTCCAGTAGGTGATTCCAGTAATAGAGATGATACCAGTAATAGAGGCCAGAAAATAAAGTGTGTCGTATACATGAATCCAGAAATATCTACACGTGTTGTAACAGAGAATCGCATATAACTAACTAGAACTGAAGTACAGTAATTGACAAATAAATGAGAGAACTATCAGAGAATGTACTCGCCTGATACTCTGAAAAAAGTAATGTAATATCAGATGTCTGCACCGAAGTCACAATATCCTAAATAGAGCAGTATGGGTTATGACATGTTCAATACAAGGAAAATAAAAGCTACAATGCAATCTACATGATTTCTAGGCCAATCTAGGTCAAGGTCAACTCTAAGTCAAACCTGGTCAACTGTCTAGGTCAAACTAGGTCAAAGTTAAACTTGGTCAACTCTGCGTCAACTACACTAGTCAACTAGGTCGATCCTAGTCCATTCAAGACTCACTAGGCCAAACCAAGCCTAGGCTAGCATACAAACACAATCACAAGGCAATGTGAACAACAACAATGCATAATAACTTAGATATTATATAAATACATACCTTTCCTCCATACATTGCACACATACATGCATAACATTATATAATATATAGTGTGTAGAGAGAGTGAGGGAAAAGAGAGTGTATGTGTCAAGTGTGGCAATATACAGGATATGTGTGTGGGTATAGGTTAATGGTGACTATGGCATGCATTCAACTCATTACCAACATTATCTAACATATTTACATATATACACATGTTTAGATGAAATCCCCATTCAAGAGTACATACATGCTTACACTATACATTGCATAGATAACTTGAAAGTTACATGTCTAGCATACTTGCATCACCACAACAACCTATATCAAACATGTTTGCCCTTAAACATATATATACATATATATAGAGAGATGAAGAGAGGGGCTAAGAGTGTGTGAGAAGCATGGTATGGTATGTAGGGGTGTGTTCTCAGGATTCATAATTGTGTGTGTGTGAACATTAGGTGGCATGTGTGAACCTGTGAGGATGTGGTAGTGTACAGGGATATAGGAAATCAATATGACAATGCTAACTACCAGCTAACAGTGTGTTTGTGTCTAGTGTATTAGGTGTTCATCAAAACAGTGAAAGGAAGTGTACACAGGAAAAATGGATTAGTGATGTGTAGACTGAAATCAGTGAAAACAATTGATGTTTCAAATAGGTTCTCAGGAACTATATGCTGAAAAATGAGTGTGTGTGGGTATATATAGGCATGTGTGTGTATGAGACATAGGAAAAATAGGGGTGTGTGTGTTATAAGAGTCCATGTGTAGACAGGTTCAGATAGTGTGGAGAAAACACCTACACATAATCCCTATTCTCAGCCTCAGAAATCTGAGGACAGACCCAAACAACCTATATTAACAATCCAGTGAATCCCCAACCCAGAAATCAGTTGGTGTGTGTATTTGACAGTTCAACCATTCAAAATCCCTTCATACTCGAGCCCTTTACTTGCTGTTACAGCATCTGAGACTAGTGCAAGTCCAGATTAGGACTGAACCTTATCTACTTATTTCCTTAAACCTCTTTCTTATTGCTCAATGATACCAACTAACTCAACTGTCACATGAGCCTAACACTGGACTCAAGCATTCCCACACACACATTAAAATTTCTGATACTAAATCTAACTTCTGAACTAACCTCCTAACTCTCAAATCCCATGTCAATATGTACTCAAGATCTGGGACTGATACTCTAATGCCACTCGACTGAACCCCTTCCTTCACCCACTGACAAACAGAAACCCATCTGATTCCATGTATCAGTCCCATATCTGCTGCTCTTACACAGTCATACTCGACTGCCCACAAACACCCAAATGAATCCACCTACATACACACAAACATATCCTCGTATGCAGGTAACACATACATATATATATATGTATGTATAAACTAATATATACATAAAGTAAAAGTAAGGGACTGAAATATAACTGATACCTCACTGAACCATGACTTGAGATCACAACCTGAGCCACTAATGAACTAATGATGACCACAACACCAAGCTAAACCAAGATAACTGAGAACAATTCGTAAAACCAACCAATATGAATATTTAAACACTGATCAATATCTGCTCAATTCCTGATACTGGAAGTATCAGAAATTCGAACCCCCAACTCTCAGGAAACCTGGAATCCGACTAAATCTCATTCTTAGCTAGTTAACACATGATAATAAGCATTATAAATTGAGTCCAACATCAGGTATAAATCTACCTGAACTTCCTATAAGGAATCTCAGGCTTATTCAGATTCGAAATTCAATAACTCATTTACCAAAACAACTGTCAGTTTCATTGAAACTGACACATAAAAATCCCAATGAAAACACACACAAAAATTGAAATAAAATAGTAAAACATGTGTTCAGTCACAGAGACATGTCCCACGTGTCCAAGGAGAGTCCCTCGTGTCCAGGAATTGGGACACATTGTGTATATATCAACATTCGAAATTTCAGAAAAACTGGAAAAGAGTACTCATCGTGCAGCCATGTCGTATCCGATTGGACTCGACACAGAGCTCGAGAGGTGTCGAGCCTGTGCATACACGTTCGCCCATGATAGGGCTAGGGTGTCATCACCCTGCAACGTGTCAAAACCGTGTCGTGTCCAATCTACAGCCCTGTATCAGAGACACAAAACACGCGTGCATAGTGCAGGGCAAGACACGTGCACATGCGATTTCTTCGCGCACACACATCGAGGTCCTAGAAAATTTTATGGGTCTCGTGTCAGTCATTAGGACAATATGTGCACCAAGTTTCGTGGCTTGATTCGCCGTGTCGTGTCCGCTAGGACACCCGAGCAGCAGGACACTGTACGACAGTATTGTACAGCGTGTTCGTGTCCATTTTGGATGCGGACACGGCTCTAAAACGTGCTCAGTGTTCAACATAAGTAATCTACATGTCAAGGGCTTCAAAATCATGTAATTAGTTTTTGAAAATAACAATATTTATTTCTCACAAGCATTTCATCAAACACGTTACATATCCTATAACACGTGTCCGATACGGACACCAAACGGACACGAAATCCACCCAAATTTGGGGTACAGCTAGGGGACACCTAAACCTAGCCTAATATGCAAAGAAATCAAAATAATAATACAATTTAAAGGGTTTTACCTATAGGTGTAATTTGCAAGAAAAGGCTCCAATGGGGGGTGTTCCTCTTGATGGCCAAATGCTCCAAATTGATCCCAAACTGAAATAGCTCTCCACCAACAGTCCATAAACTCAATTTAGAACCCAATGCAAAAGACTAGGATAAAAAAGGAGATCAAATGAATAAAATGAGAATTTTTGGAAGGGGGAAACTTACCTTTCTTTTCTCCAAGTGTAGGAATGATAAAAAGAGGCAAGCCCTAATGAACAAGTATTTAAATAGGGTGGGGATCCCTATGTGGCTGCTCATCGGTTCAATAATTAGGGTTAGGGTTCACTAAATGGTCCATGGGCTTAAGTCATGATCAATAAAATAATTAAGCCGTAAGTCATTTCATGAAACCATAAGCCATGACTTAAATTCACTAAACCACATCCCCTCATTCTAAAACTATTCTCTAATGACTAAAATAGGTTAACTCGAGTTAGACTAGGGTCACCATGGCTAGGGTTAGCTTCAAGGCTAGTCCACTAGGTCTCAACAAGTCAAAGTCAAACTAGAATTCACCAATTCAACAAATCACCAAATAATTCAAATAAGTCAAAATGACCAAATTACTCCTAGACTAAAAATGATAAATAAACATCCTAATGACATGGTTAGGCTCTAGGTCATGCAGTCTCTCAGGTTTCACTAGCAGCACATCAAAATCACAAGTCATGACTTAAACCAATTCTTAAATAGTTTAAAAATTATTAAAAATCACTAAAAAATCATAATGTGAATTAAATATCAATAATTAATAATTATAAATTTCAAAATTACTCTCATCTGAAAAATTGGGTGTTACACAGCCTACGCTTGGGATAAAATCTAGTAAAGTCGTCTCGTATAAAAATATGTAATAAGATAAGACTAAAGTGTGCGAACAGTTCTATATGTAATAAAGAGTCAAAAATATTCCAAACACAAAAGTCATCTTGTATAAAAATATGTTCCAAGTACAAGTCCACAATGCAAAGCTGGATACAGGTCCAGTCACAAAATACATAGTCTAACAATATGACTACTCTCGGAAACCCCGAGCAACTACGCAAACTAGACGAGTTTCTCCGCAGGTTCCTCGTAAGATAAAGCCGGGTCCTCGTCAGCAACTCCATAATAGGAATCACAAAGCTCCTCCTCCTCAGAAAGTATACCTACAACGTTATCCTGTCAGGACAGGAGCAAGCACTGATTCTAAAAAACTAATATACGAAACATGTAATGAACAGAAATGTAATAAACTGGAATCATGGCATATCATAATCTATCATGGCATCATATGTTTATTTTTAAAGTTTAAAACTATAGCATGTACGTGATCGGTCAATAGGTATAATAGGATGTACAGTAGCACATATCAATTTTCTGATGTGTACATACGTACACATAACGACATCGGAGTATATCCATACTCAAACGCGGGACCAGAACATACAAAAAAGTTACATATAGAATGTAACAATGCTCGGTAAATACATACGAAGAAGGGGGCATGATCACGTACTCTACTAACAGTTTCCCCATTACCCGTTTTATAACATGTGAGTAATACGAGAACAGTATAAAGCATGGTGGATACTGAGAGCAGTATAAGTATGGTAGGTACTATAAATAATGTAACATGTGAAGATTTTAACTTGCTACCCCAAGGATCAGCATTTAACATGGTTGGATCACAGTTCATTGATGTAACAGTATGTAAAGTTTGTAGAAGTTCTTGCCTTTAGCAAACCAAGGTAGTGACAGAAATGCTATAGATGCCTGGTGACTCGTCACTGTAGAAATAATACACAAACTTAGTTTTCATACTAAGTTAAACGCTAAGACACTAGTTGTGTGACACGACTTTCTGACTGGACACCTAGCCAAATGATGACTTTAGCATAGGAGACCAATGTGGGATGACACAATATCCAAACTAACTTTTTAGGGCCTTTACACTAGTGTAGGGTGAGGTCCAATACTACAATAACTCAAATCAACACAAAACATCGTAAGTCGTAACTATTCAATAAATAAATCAAACTGTAACCTTTGTTCCAACAATTTTTGAAATAGACAAAAAGCTCAATTTTACATAAACTAAAGTACCAAAATGATCCTTGTTAGTTATAGAAATTTATAATATTTTTTTTGGAATTTATAAACCCTTATAGATATTTATTAAAAATCAGCAAACATAGGTATCCTGAAAATGAGTTTTGTTTTCCTATTTTTATAAAATACCAAAGACTTATTAAATGCTAGAAAAATTATATTAAATTATCTAAATTAACATAGTATTTAAATATAATTTTTTTCAGATTTTTATAGCAATTAAAATATATATAACAATTCAAAAATAGTAAGTAACAATTTCTGGAAAATAATTAATTAATTATTTACTATTTTGTCCACGTATTCGAAATTGAACCAAAGTCCAGATACGTGACCCAAAGCCATGAATCAAGTCCAATATGACTTGTACAGACTCTGAATATATTAGACACATTTGGGCCCAAAAACCCATGCTAGGTCTGGAAACCAAATGGCCATAATTAATAAAATACGGTAATTCAAATATATATATATATTAAAGTATTTTAATAATATATTTTAAAGTGGTAAAATATACAAGTCATAAAATTATCTAATAAAATAACTTGTGAATTTATACATAATAATATTTTGTACAAAGTTGAATTTAAAATACATATACATATACATCAATTACATTTATATATATACATAAATACATAGTTATTTATGTATACATATATAATGAATATATATATATAATAAATATACATATATATATAAAAATACTAAATATAAAATATACATATATATATACAAATATAGTATATATATATATATATATATATATATATATATATATATATATATATATATATATATATATATATATATATATATATATATATATATATATATATATAACAGTATATATAATAATACATATATATATAAATACATATACATATATACATATATATTAAAATATATATATATATATATATATAATATATATATATATATAATAAAAAATATATATATATATATATATAATACATATATATATATATATATATATATATATATATATATAAAATAAAATAATTAAAATAAAAAATAAAACAAAACAAAATGAAAGGGGAGCTCGAACTCGGCCTGGGGACAGGGGGTTTAACACGCTCGAGCTGGCCAGGGGGTCAGCTCGGGTTTGTTGTTAGGGATAGGGTTTGGGTTAATTTTATTATGGTTTTGGTTAATAGGTTTTAAATCCAATAACATATACTTCGTGTCCTGATAGTTAAGGATACGAAGAAGGGTCGAATCCTGTGTCTGGGACGTACACGACACGCACGACTCGAATTAGCCGTGTCCAAACTTACTACGAGACTCGTCGATACTCGGCGAACCATATAGGTGAAGACGAGATGAAATGGAGAAGAAGAAGCGAGGTGATACGTACGTGTCCGACTTCGAGTCGAAGAGCGGGGCTGTTGTAGGACGGAGGAGTCGTCGGGGCGGTCGAAGAAAATGGAGGGGAGTTCGTCTCATTGAGGCGAACTGAATGGTGGTGGTTGTTCGTCGGGAAGTGGACGGTGGTGGTGGCTAGGTCATATCTAGGGTTTCGGCAAAGTGGCTGGAGAAGAAGAAGTGAGGGCGGCGGCTAGGCTAGGCTGTAGTGGTCGAAAATAGATTAGGGTTAGGGTTTCGGGTCGGAGGGTATTTAAAGGGTGGGTATGGCGGTAGAAATAGGGGTTAGGTCGGCCTGGCCGTCGGGGCGGTGGTCAGCCCGGTCATCGATCGTGGGTGAGAGGAGAGAGAAAGATCGTAGGGGGTGATGGGTAGGTTTGCAGCAAGGCCCCCAAAGTTTAAGGTTTTGCAATTAACCCCACAGCCTATCGGTTTACAAATATAATTTACAAACCAAAATTAAAACAAATCATTAATTTGCAAATTAATATTAAAACAATTCAACAAATTGTAAATTGATATCAAAACAATTCAACAAATTGCAAATTGATATTTTTAAGCTATAAAATTTATTTAAAAATTCTAGAAAATTTTAAATAATTATAATAACTCATTTTAAAGATACAAATACTATTTTAAAATTATAAAATATTATTTTAAAGTCTAGGGGCTTACAACATCTATGATACTTAGGATATATTAATATATACACATACCACATATATCCTTACCCATATAGTACCACCCTAACACATACATATAGATATCATCTATCAAGTATATACATATCCTTACTATGAACCATAACCTATATCTATATACTCTCATAATATATATAGATACTATATAACCCAAAAATATATATACCTATCTATATAACCCTTCCACAATCTAATATCACCTACTAAAACTCAAACACATAGACACTAATCCACTAACACTATGATACCATATCAACCTTGGTCATATCGGCATTCCAATATTAATACCTTGGTTGGAATCCAATACCTTAACTTGGGTAAACCTATACCTTACCTTGATATCTTGATACCTTATCTTGGTACCTTGATACCATACCTTAGTCATAAGATAAACTAATCATTTACCTTGAAGGTAAAGTTAATTCATATTTACCTTAAGATACTAACTTGGTATCATGAGATACCAAGATACCCCTCAAATATCTAATTAACTAACTATCTAATGTACTAACATAACATCTTAACTAATATCTAACATATAACCTATAGAGACTAACTTGCTAATATACCAATATATAGAACTAACACAACCTACTAATATATCAATATCTAATATACTAGATATCTAACATCAAACTATCTAACAACATATCAAATATCTAACAAAATACTAACATCTACTATCTAACTAACACTCATACTAACAAATATTACCTAACAATAATATATATATATGCACTATATCATACATAGACTCTATGATGCCTACATTCACTTAATATTCATACTACATAGGCTCATAGGTTACACAAAATGCCTATATCGTATAGTCACTCTTCTACTTAAAATCAATACTGTAACAATTGGGCCTTCACTAAATTCTGGTATTAAATTATGTTGTAGTCCTTCGTGTTGGCTTTCCGAAACTTCAAACGGATCGCATTTTCGTGTTCGGAAGCTTCCGAAATCGTGAAAATACCGAAACGTGTTTGTCTTTCGTACAGCTGACACTCAAACAATTCTACAAACAATTTTAGAATACATTAAAATATAAAAATTCCCAAAATATTAAAATATGAAAAATGACCAAAATCATAATACATCAATTTAAATATTATTAAAATAATCTAAAATTTACCAATTAATCAAAATCCTAAATAATTCAAAAGTCACAAATAACCAAAATACCCTTAGCCTAAAAAGTGGTAATTAGCTAATCTAATCACACGGATTAGGCCTCCAAGGTCATGGTTAGTCTTTAGGCTAAACAGTTCTATGGTTACACTAGCAAAACATCAAAATCACAATACACTAATTTAAATAATTTCAAATTAATTAAAATTCTCCATAAATTATTATTTAATATTAAACGATAGATTTTTATAAAAGTTCAAAATTATTCTTATTTTAGAAAAGTGGTGGTTACAAATCTACCCTCCATAGAAAAATTTTGTCCTCGAAATTAAGATGGCGATACTCCTTCTAAGTTAAACCCCCAACAATCAAGGTCAAGATAAATATATCTAATAACATGCCAATTGTGGTCCTACCGGTCGTGATTTCACAGTCTCAAATAGGGTCACCATACTATCTATCACAGTACAAAATATCCTGGCAGGTACTAATAAAATCACACATCAAGATGGAAAAAAAGAACAGGAAAGACAGACCTGCTAACCCGTCACCTGCAGCGTCGGTCTCTTCGACCGTCAGCGCAGAAGTCCTGCCCCTCGGGTGCTAGGCATGGTTCTGTACCACAGGTGGCCTAGCTCCCTCTATCTACTTCAAGATACTTAAGTAATATCTACACTGATATTCCACTCCATTATACTAGGGCTCTGTGACATCAGTTCAGACATCTGTACATATCAGTCATTCAAGATATCAGGCGAGTACATTCTCTGATAGTTTTTTTATTTACTTGGTGATTACTGTACTTCAGTTCTAGTTAGTTCTATTGGATGTCTACTATGGTTCTTGGCACGATTGTACACGGATTGGTATTGTCATTGGATCTTCAGTCATGAGATGTTACTTTACATCATTGATGCTATCAAATATTGTTCTCGTTGGTATTGGATAACATTGGATATTATTGGTAACGAATATTGTTCTCGTTGGTATTGGATAACATTGGATAAATATTGGTTAACATTGGCTAGTAACGTGTCATGGTTGGATCCATCGTATTAGTCGGGGCGGGGGTAATACTAGTTAGATATGTGATCAAGAACTATCGGCTAATAGTATAAATCATCGGCTACTAGCTAAGCATACATTGTACGTATGTTTGTGCTAGCTTTCCTTAGTGTAAATCATTGAATATCCCAGGCCGATCACATGTCCAACTGGTATTCCAAAATACATTGTCTATTACAGTTTTACATTTTTAGTTCACCTTTACATTGTTCTATTTTGATATAATAGTTTTCTTCTATTACTTGTTCTCATAGGTTTTTGTCTGTCTTACTATTTCATCTATATAATTGTCTATAACTGCTTTATACTACTTGTCATTTACTTGAAATTTCTAGATGAGATGTGCTTGTTCCATCCTGACTGGATATGTTGACAAAATATTACAGATGATATAGATGATTATCTCCACTTTTTATGAGGCCTACGAGAGTGGCACACAGGAGCCAGAGGAGGATCTAGTCCAGTAGAGAGTGCCTTAGTATTAGCTTAAAACTTTTAGCTTTCAGTTTGTATCGGATTATTCCGAATATTAGTAGAGACTTATTTATATTCTGGATATGTTTTATTTGTGTTGGACATCTACTGTGTGTGTTGTGATAACTTTACTTTATATTTAGTTTCTTGCTTTTATCTGATTCCATATCGTGCTCTATCTTCCTTAGTCTTGTGCTTGAGATTATATAGTTGAGATCTTATATTATACCTCCGTGCGGAGATGACAGGTTTATATATCTTGTTGTTAGATGTTATAGATGACCTATACAGCATTCTACCGCCGACACTGCGACGTAGGCTGAACGTACCCACGTTCTTGTGTCCCTAAACAGGATGCAGGTCGTGACAGGGAGGGAGGGACAGGGCGCAACATCGGAGGGGGAGCGGGGGCGTGGGGGCGGCAGAGCGGGGGCGGCGGGAGAACGAGGGCGCGGGGGGCACCGAGGTGGCTGGGCTTACGGTGGAGGGGGGACACGACGGGGCGGCTGGGTTTACGGCGGAGGGCGGAAGGGGGCGCGGAGGGCAGAGGGGGATGCAGTAGGGCGGAAGGGGGGTCATGGCGAGGAAGGGGGGTAGCAGCAGCAGTAGCAACATTTTGTGGCGGCAACAGTAGTGGCGGGGAAGGGGTGGCGCTGGAGGGGGGTTCTGCGATGAGGGGGACTCCCGACGGGACAAACCCCGGTAGCGGCGGGGAGGAGGGCTGCCGATGGCAGCGATGGGGGAGGGGGGTCGCAGGGGTTGGGTAGGGGCATAAGAAAGGGAAGAAGATAATGAGGGTATTTTCGTCCAAATAAATGGTCAAAGGTGTTGACTGTTAGCGATAGACGTTTTCCGTCAAAAGTGGGGGGTGTGATACATTCTTATATTTGTGTGGGGTGTACCTTAAATATGGATAAATAAAGTAAGGTGCTACTCAAATTTTTTCATACTTTTTGATGGACATATTAATTGATTGGGAATTTTTGACTTTCATCCCACTTGTTAATATTAATTTGTAATTGCATCCCACATTTTAATTTTTTTAGACTTATATTTCACTTTTGGTCATGAAAAATATTTATGTTGTCACAAAAAATATTCGTTTTGTCACAAAAAATATTTTTAGTGACAAAAAGTGGGATGTAAGTCAAATAAAATTAAAAAGTGGGATGTAAGTACAAATACATATTAATAAGTTGGATAAAAGTCAAAAAAATCCCTAATTGATTCAATTTTTTTAATTAATATTTTTATCAAATACGTTCTTACCATAGGCATTTTTTTAATAAATTTTAGGATTATTTACACTAACCACTCCTATATTTTTGGTTTATAACAAGGGGTACCTCTGCTTTTAACAAATTACACTGACCATCCCTTCCTTTAGAAAAATAAAATTAAAATAGGGGTAGTTAGTGTTATATTTTTTATTTTTATCTTAAAGAGTTATCCCGTGTAATAAACCAAAAAAATAGGAATGGTCAGTGTAAATAGTTTAAAAGTAGGGGTACCCCATGTTACAAATCAAAAACATAGGTGTAGTTAGTGTAAATAACCCAAAATTTTACGAACTTGCCATCATACCCTAATTTTTCGTAAGTTTAATGTTATATATAAAATTTTCTATGGCTCATTAGCGTTTGGACCCTGGATTTTTGTCACGACCCGCACCCACTGTCAGGGTACGAGAACGTAACAACGCCCAGCCTACGCCGCAGTATCGGCGGTAGAACGCTGTCCTAGGTCAATCATCTAACAATCATAAAAGTACCTGTACAGTTTATACTCTCCGAATGGAGGTGACATAACAATATACATCTCAATCACATCTAGGGTAGAAGAATGAAAGACAGAAGATAGATAGTAACTCAAGAGAACCATAGCATAGATGAAATAAGACTAAGTGTCTAAGATACATAACATCCAGAATGTCAACTCATAATACAAGACTAAGAGTCTATACATAACTCAACATCTCAAAATACAACTCAGATATGAGACAAAAGTAAATATAGGAAAGACTGCCTAGGCTAAACTGGTCTAGACAACTGGAACAACATCCTCAGCTGCAGGTGGATCCTGCTGAGGGTCCACAACATAAGTATCATCTAGTCCTGCTCCATAATAGGTAGACACCAGGGCCTCCTCCTCATTCTCTGTAATATTTTCAACAGGTCCAATCAGGACGGGAACGAGCACAATACATCTCACACAGTGCATATCATGTTAGGAAATACGATACAGGCAATAGAGTAAGATACATGAACTGCTGAAAGGAAATATACGCTGTAAAAGAGATAGCTGTAATGAAATATCTACTGTATATAGAGAACTGTAAGTGACTAGTGATGTAGAGCATAAGATAGGCATGTGAATGGCTGGAATTTGCACATGATTATACTACTGAGTTTGCACATGATTACACTACTTTGGAATTATTCACATGACCACTTCTACTCCCCCGTACCCCAATCAATACACAAGGATCTATACAGGTTACGTTATTGTACATGATATCACATGGGGCCCATGAAAGGGTGCACATGATAGTATACATGAGGGCTCAGTAAACATGAGAGTACATGATCACATGAGTGCACATGAATAATAGAAGCATGGGAGTACATGATGAAAGTGAAACACACATAACATGAAGTACCCGATGCTCCCGAGGGGGATAACATCTCATGTAAAGATCCATATAGTACCAATCCGTGTTACCAATGTGACAGCAACAAGTAAAGTAATCTAGAGCGAGAAGTAAAGCCTGAACAAGTATGAAACGGTCAGAGAATGTACTCGCCTGATAACTGAATGTCTGAAGAGGATATACTGCCTGAGGAGAGGTGTCTGGCTCCTAATCAGAGCAATACAAGTCACAATGTATCCACAATGATAAAAATAAAGTATACAATGCATACTACATGATTCTAGGTCAATCTGATCAAAAGTCAACTCTTGGTCAACTCTAAAGTCAAACTAGTCAAGGTTAAGTCAATACTAGTCAAACTAGTTAGGGTTTTAGTCAAACTAGTCAAACTAGTTGATTTAGGTCATTTCTAGTCATTTCTAGGTGAACTAGGTCAACATTGACCTATAGTTGACTTTGGTCAACTTTCAGTCAACAAGGGTCAACAATGGTTTTTGGGTCATTAGGGCTAACCCCAACCATAGGCCAATAACCTTGGCCATAGGCCATAGCCTATGTTTCCACATAAACCTATAACTAAAAGTCTCATATATATATATGTATATATCTATATATAGATATATATCTATCTACTACCCATATACCCATATATGGATACTATATACAATACAACCCACATACATATATATATATATATATAATCACTATATGAAAACTAATACAAATATATATATATATCAATATATATATATATACCTATATATATATAAACCCATATATATATAATATATATAGAGAGGGAAGAAAGAGAGAGAGACTGAATGAGAGAGAGAGAGAGAGTGAGACAGTGAGAGAGAGAGAGTGAGAGACTGAGTGAAACAGGGGGGGGGGTTCCAGGAATTCCTGAACCCAAACCCATCCAAAACACACACACACACAATACATATATACACACATAGGTATATATATGTATAACTTAACCCACACAATACCAAATTACCCCAAAATCGACCCACACTCTCACATACACATATACTACATATATACACATTAAAATACATTAATATAATACATAAATCATTAGCAAAATCGAATCAAAATTCGATTTTGCAAAAACTGTAAATTTCCAGGGAACAGGAAATGCACTGTGAAAACCTAATTTGGGTTAGCTCAAACATCAATCAAAACGACCTAAGATGACCCAAACTTGGTTGGTAACTAAAGCCCCTAGGTTGGGCTAGGTCCCTAGCAGCCTGACACTGTGTCACGACACGACACGACGTGTCCACAAAGATTTGAAATCACACGGGTAAACCAGTGTACACTGTTACAGTGTAAATTCAAAATTAGTCTAGGACACGACACAAAGCGACACAGGCCTCGTGCTCGTGCCCGAAGGTGCGCCTAGGGTTGGGCTTCGTGTCCATGGGCCTGATACGTGTCCACGTGTCGTGTAGAGGGGACACGACACACGTATCAGAAGCCCCAATTTACGTGTTTCAGACTGTGTCGTCGTGTTTTCGCGTGTCTCGTGCTCGCGACACGGGACACGTGACACCACGTGGTTGTGTCCAATGTGTTCGCCTACATACAGGCTTCGTGTCCATGTCAGTACCAAGTGTCCACGTGTCGTGTACAGTGGACACGACACGTTCAAAGTACAGTGTCTGTGCGTGTGTACACAGTGTTTAGAACGACCCTTGCGGGGTCGATTCCGTGTCCGACACGACACGAGGTCATCCCAAACTTTGGGGATGACCTGTCAGTCATTGCCCCGTGCTCCGTGCCAATTTTGGCGTGTCCACGTGGCTTCTACAGTGCGTGGGGACACTGTGGCAGCAGGACACAATTCCTGTGTACTGCCCTGTGTCCCGAGAGCTTGTGTGTCCAAATTTGGACACGACACATGTCGAATTGTGTCCAGTGACATAGGATTAGGGTTAGGGTTAGTTAGGCTAGGTTTTTGTTCAAAGAGTTTGGAAAAACAGTGATCAAAATACACAATGACAGTGCTCAAACAGTGAGTAAAATTAGGGTTCTAGACTAGTAGGATACGTGTCCAACACGACACCAAAACACATCAAAATCCTACCAAACTTTACCCACAATATTGTTACCCCTATATGAATGCATCTATGAAAGAAAAATAGGAATTTGACTAGGTTTGTGGAAATTTACCTATTGGTGAATTTCAAGGAAATTCAAAGAAGAGGGGGTGTTGTTCTTCAACTTGATGATGACAAAAGCCTCCAAATTCTTGATTGCTAGCCTCCCTTAGCTCCCTTGGTGTTGTAGGGTCCCAATGCAAGAGACTAGAGTCAATTTGGATCAAGAATGATCAAGATATGGGTGTTTGAAGAAAATGTGATTTTCTAGGAATTAATTTCATGTAAATTAATTCATGGATGAACACAAGGGGTTATATAGAGGGTGCACAAGCTAGGGGGGTGCCCCTTGGCCGGCCAAGCATGGGGGGGGGGGGGGTTCAACTCTTAGTGGTTAAGAAAAGGACTTTGTGCCAAAAGTAGATCTTTTGCACAAATTAAGGAAAATATCCTATAAAGGTAAAGTAGATATTTTCATTCTTTGACTAAATGAAAATATCACCCTCTAGTCATTCTAGGTTAGGGATTAACCTATAGATTAGGGTAATCTAAGTTAGGGATTATCAAGTCACTAAACAAAAGTCCATGAATAGTGAAATCTCACTAATCCTCCTTAATTTCTAGAAAATTACCAAAATACCCCTTAGGCCAAAAATCACTAAAATGATATTCTAAGCCTATGGTCAAGTTCACATGGTCATGGCAATGTCTAGGTTAAGGAAACTAGGGTTTACAATAAGTTACACTAACCAAAAACACAAAGTCATAAGTCATGACTTAGCATGACTTAGAAAATGATTTAACTTAACTAAATTCACCAGAAAATCATGCCATGACTAAAATACCACTAATATGATAATAAAAATAATAAATTTTCAAAAATCTCCAATTTTCAGAAACAGGGTGTTACAAGTCTACCCACCTTAAAATAATTTCGTCCTCGAAATTTAGATGGTCGTACTCCTCCTAGGTCAAACCCTCAACAATCAGGGACGAAGCCACTACCTAGGCAACATACAAGGTCAACAAGCAAAATATGGGTAGTAGACCTATACTGGGTTATGTCCAAAAATTGGTTGGCAGTTTTAGGTCATAAGGTATCCCTAATTCAAATCGAAATCAAAGGTAACTCCATGGGGTAAATCAGGATGGAGCCTCGGACCAGGAAAATCGTACTAAGAAATGAAGCACACAATGGTATGCCTGAGTGGGACACTAAGGTCATGGATGTAGTATGTCATGTCTAGATCAGGTATGTGAAGTCAGTTTGGGAAAACAACTAATTTTGTGCCCCAAATTTAAAAGTCACGGTAATGTGTCTACGGTGATCATAATTTAGAGTGGGAAGGGTCTATGGCCTAATTTTAACCAGAATTGATGATGCAATAGTGATACCAGGGGGACAGGTTAAATGGGAAAGTCTGTGGTCTCATCTGGGTGCACTAGTCATTCTAGATCAAGACTGTTCCTATGGTATCAAAACGTACAAGCAATCTAAGGTAATTGGGAAGGTAAGGAAACAACAATCATCAAGGCTATAGGGTCGTCTACCATCCTATATGAAAATAGGTCATTAACAAGTAACTGAGAAATCATTAAAGTTATCCTTCCATAAAAAGAAAATTGAAAATTTAGGTACAACAATCACAAATAGATTTTAGTTTGACACGATCTAAGTTGATCAATTTCAGGAAAAATAGAGATTTGGGCAAGATGGGAAATCAATAAAATTAAGTATGAGCACGAGCATCCAATGATGAAGATCCAGGTCATGATAAATTTAATTCAACTGGATACGAATACGAGGTTCATAGGCGATTAAAATAATTCCAAGGAGAATTGTCAAGGCTGTTGTGGATAAGATTCTAGGGTAAGTTTAACTGTCTCCATCCACGTAGATTAATATATGAAAAAGCGAACCAAAGTGCAATAGGTTGATCAGACCATCATGTACCGGTTCTGATTAGACAATATGTTAGTGGGTGGCCACCCAATAAAATATGTCATGACCAAGCTCGAAAAGGATAAGCTCGTAAAACTAAGGCTAATTTAGCAGCACAAGATATAAGGATGGTAATGATGAAAGAAATTACATAGTCCAAGTTTCTTAGCCAACGGGTCAAGTAATCAGATAAGGTACAAGGTTAAGTATTCAAGGATTCAAGTAGAACGCCATCACATGCTAGGTCGAAAGAATTGAACCAGGGTGGATTTCTAATTGAAATAAGAATAAATTTAGTATCATGGTAGAGGTTATAGTTTAGCCATTTGACCAGAAAATCATATCAAGAAAAATAGAGTACAGGGAGACGAATTTTAGTAGGACATGGAATACCTACATGTAGGTAGGCTAGTCTAGGTCTTACATGTGAAGTTTGTTGGGAGGTAACAGCTAGTGTTATACTCTGAATATCTAAGTCACGGTAATGGACGTCCAATGATCTAGAATAGAAAGTGGGAGTTCGAGACGTGACAAATTGATGCAAAAATTGAAGAAGATCAATTTAACTCATGAAATAAAATTAATCAGGAATCTGGTAAATAATTTAGGAACACAGTCCTAGGAATAGATAGGCTACTAGATGAATATAGTCAGGGTTCGACCAATCAAGGGTCAAGGTTAGAAGGTCTCAATAAAGTCTTGATTTGAGGAAATGTCAAGTAAGTCAGGTTTGGGATACAGTCACATAGTTTGGTAGAAAGAGTTTAAGCAAGGTGCAAAATAGAGAGGACAGTTCATTTTAATGAAAGGCAATTAGCAAGAGGATTAGATGGCAAGAAACAGATAAGAGTTTTCTCATAAATGTGATTGAGTACCCCAAAAAAATAAAAGATATTAATCTAACACTAAGAAATTAAAATCAACAACTACAAAAATTTCAAAATCATCAACTAATACCAGGATTCAAAGTTCTACGGTGAATCCTCCAAAACCAAATTCAATCAAGGGAAAAGGAGTTTAAATCGTAATTTCAAATGAGATTCTCAAGGGTCATCCCAGGAATCTCTCAAAGTATCCTAGCAGTGATCGAGTATCCACTCTCTCTAAGCCTATTCCTCTAATCCTATCGCAGGCTGTAGTGATACTCTAGTTCGAATATCACTACATAAACTCGACCTGCATGGGCCACCACTAAAAACGTGTCACGACCCGCACCCACTGTCAGGGTACGAGAACGTAACAACGCCCAGCCTACGCCGCAGTATCGGCGGTAGAACGCTGTCCTAGGTCAATCATCTAACAATCATAAAAGTACCTGTACAGTTTATACTCTCCGAATGGAGGTGACATAACAATATACATCTCAATCACATCTAGGGTAGAAGAATGAAAGACAGAAGATAGATAGTAACTCAAGAGAACCATAGCATAGATGAAATAAGACTAAGTGTCTAAGATACATAACATCCAGAATGTCAACTCATAATACAAGACTAAGAGTCTATACATAACTCAACATCTCAAAATACAACTCAGATGTGAGACAAAAGTAAATATAGGAAAGACTGCCTAGGCTAAACTGGTCTAGACAACTGGAACAACATCCTCAGCTGCAGGTGGATCCTGCTGAGGGTCCACAACATAAGTATCATCTAGTCCTGCTCCATAATAGGTAGACACCAGGGCCTCCTCCTCATTCTCTGTAATATTTTCAACAGGTCCAATCAGGACGGGAACGAGCACAATACATCTCACACAGTGCATATCATGTTAGGAAATACGATACAGGCAATAGAGTAAGATACATGAACTGCTGAAAGGAAATATACGCTGTAAAAGAGATAGCTGTAATGAAATATCTACTGTATATAGAGAACTGTAAGTGACTAGTGATGTAGAGCATAAGATAGGCATGTGAATGGCTGGAATTTGCACATGATTATACTACTGAGTTTGCACATGATTACACTACTTTGGAATTATTCACATGACCACTTCTACTCCCCCGTACCCCAATCAATACACAAGGATCTATACAGGTTACGTTATTGTACATGATATCACATGGGGCCCATGAAAGGGTGCACATGATAGTATACATGAGGGCTCAGTAAACATGAGAGTACATGATCACATGAGTGCACATGAATAATAGAAGCATGGGAGTACATGATGAAAGTGAAACACACATAACATGAAGTACCCGATGCTCCCGAGGGGGATAACATCTCATGTAAAGATCCATATAGTACCAATCCGTGTTACCAATGTGACAGCAACAAGTAAAGTAATCTAGAGCGAGAAGTAAAGCCTGAACAAGTATGAAACGGTCAGAGAATGTACTCGCCTGATAACTGAATGTCTGAAGAGGATATACTGCCTGAGGAGAGGTGTCTGGCTCCTAATCAGAGCAATACAAGTCACAATGTATCCACAATGATAAAAATAAAGTATACAATGCATACTACATGATTCTAGGTCAATCTGATCAAAAGTCAACTCTTGGTCAACTCTAAAGTCAAACTAGTCAAGGTTAAGTCAATACTAGTCAAACTAGTTAGGGTTTTAGTCAAACTAGTCAAACTAGTTGATTTAGGTCATTTCTAGTCATTTCTAGGTGAACTAGGTCAACATTGACCTATAGTTGACTTTGGTCAACTTTCAGTCAACAAGGGTCAACAATGGTTTTTGGGTCATTAGGGCTAACCCCAACCATAGGCCAATAACCTTGGCCATAGGCCATAGCCTATGTTTCCACATAAACCTATAACTAAAAGTCTCATATATATATATGTATATATCTATATATAGATATATATCTATCTACTACCCATATACCCATATATGGATACTATATACAATACAACCCACATACATATATATATATATATATAATCACTATATGAAAACTAATACAAATATATATATATATCAATATATATATATATACCTATATATATATAAACCCATATATATATAATATATATAGAGAGGGAAGAAAGAGAGAGAGACTGAATGAGAGAGAGAGAGAGAGTGAGACAGTGAGAGAGAGAGAGTGAGAGACTGAGTGAAACAGGGGGGGGGGGGTTCCAGGAATTCCTGAACCCAAACCCATCCAAAACACACACACACACAATACATATATACACACATAGGTATATATATGTATAACTTAACCCACACAATACCAAATTACCCCAAAATCGACCCACACTCTCACATACACATATACTACATATATACACATTAAAATACATTAATATAATACATAAATCATTAGCAAAATCGAATCAAAATTCGATTTTGCAAAAACTGTAAATTTCCAGGGAACAGGAAATGCACTGTGAAAACCTAATTTGGGTTAGCTCAAACATCAATCAAAACGACCTAAGATGACCCAAACTTGGTTGGTAACTAAAGCCCCTAGGTTGGGCTAGGTCCCTAGCAGCCTGACACTGTGTCACGACACGACACGACGTGTCCACAAAGATTTGAAATCACACGGGTAAACCAGTGTACACTGTTACAGTGTAAATTCAAAATTAGTCTAGGACACGACACAAAGCGACACAGGCCTCGTGCTCGTGCCCGAAGGTGCGCCTAGGGTTGGGCTTCGTGTCCATGGGCCTGATACGTGTCCACGTGTCGTGTAGAGGGGACACGACACACGTATCAGAAGCCCCAATTTACGTGTTTCAGACTGTGTCGTCGTGTTTTCGCGTGTCTCGTGCTCGCGACACGGGACACGTGACACCACGTGGTTGTGTCCAATGTGTTCGCCTACATACAGGCTTCGTGTCCATGTCAGTACCAAGTGTCCACGTGTCGTGTACAGTGGACACGACACGTTCAAAGTACAGTGTCTGTGCGTGTGTACACAGTGTTTAGAACGACCCTTGCGGGGTCGATTCCGTGTCCGACACGACACGAGGTCATCCCAAACTTTGGGGATGACCTGTCAGTCATTGCCCCGTGCTCCGTGCCAATTTTGGCGTGTCCACGTGGCTTCTACAGTGCGTGGGGACACTGTGGCAGCAGGACACAATTCCTGTGTACTGCCCTGTGTCCCGAGAGCTTGTGTGTCCAAATTTGGACACGACACATGTCGAATTGTGTCCAGTGACATAGGATTAGGGTTAGGGTTAGTTAGGCTAGGTTTTTGTTCAAAGAGTTTGGAAAAACAGTGATCAAAATACACAATGACAGTGCTCAAACAGTGAGTAAAATTAGGGTTCTAGACTAGTAGGATACGTGTCCAACACGACACCAAAACACATCAAAATCCTACCAAACTTTACCCACAATATTGTTACCCCTATATGAATGCATCTATGAAAGAAAAATAGGAATTTGACTAGGTTTGTGGAAATTTACCTATTGGTGAATTTCAAGGAAATTCAAAGAAGAGGGGGTGTTGTTCTTCAACTTGATGATGACAAAAGCCTCCAAATTCTTGATTGCTAGCCTCCCTTAGCTCCCTTGGTGTTGTAGGGTCCCAATGCAAGAGACTAGAGTCAATTTGGATCAAGAATGATCAAGATATGGGTGTTTGAAGAAAATGTGATTTTCTAGGAATTAATTTCATGTAAATTAATTCATGGATAAACACAAGGGGTTATATAGAGGGTGCACAAGCTAGGGGGGTGCCCCTTGGCCGGCCAAGCATGGGGGGGGGGGGTTCAACTCTTAGTGGTTAAGAAAAGGACTTTGTGCCAAAAGTAGATCTTTTGCACAAATTAAGGAAAATATCCTATAAAGGTAAAGTAGATATTTTCATTCTTTGACTAAATGAAAATATCACCCTCTAGTCATTCTAGGTTAGGGATTAACCTATAGATTAGGGTAATCTAAGTTAGGGATTATCAAGTCACTAAACAAAAGTCCATGAATAGTGAAATCTCACTAATCCTCCTTAATTTCTAGAAAATTACCAAAATACCCCTTAGGCCAAAAATCACTAAAATGATATTCTAAGCCTATGGTCAAGTTCACATGGTCATGGCAATGTCTAGGTTAAGGAAACTAGGGTTTACAATAAGTTACACTAACCAAAAACACAAAGTCATAAGTCATGACTTAGCATGACTTAGAAAATGATTTAACTTAACTAAATTCACCAGAAAATCATGCCATGACTAAAATACCACTAATATGATAATAAAAATAATAAATTTTCAAAAATCTCCAATTTTCAGAAACAGGGTGTTACAATTTTTTCTTTCTTTCTTCCGATTATGTCCTTCCCAGATTAGTGTTTATGACATCTTTACTCTTTTGAATCTTGAGGATGGCATCAACAATTGTTGTTGTAGTTGTTGTTTTCTTCTACTTGTAAAATAGCTTCTACGTCTTTCATAATCTTGCTCTTCTATCTTTTTTTTATGTTTTATAATGTCTCTTTTGGAAATAAGATATAAATAACAATTTTCAGAAGCTAGTACAGTTATGTTGCACGGATATAAATACAATATGATATAAATTTGGCACGTGACACAGATATGATACCACCATTCTGACATGTCCTATTGTATTTCGGAGTGCGTTTAGTGTCTACTACGTGTCCGACACAGACATGGTAATCATTTTGAAGTGACAAAAAAGAAGAAACTAATATTTAAACCTTCTACATATCGAACTTGCTTTTCTAGGATGACTAGTTGTTATCAGCACACTTAGATTCTTGAATTCCTTTTCCACACTACTGAACTCCCAACACATCTAGGTCATTCCATATTCAATATTAAGCTGCTATTACCAAAATCTGAGACTTATCTGGAACTGAGCCACATGTACATTCATAAACCCTATAACGTTAAGGCTATGCCAATTCAAATTATTAGGAGCCATTTCCTATATGCAATTCAAGAAAACAATAATAGAACTTCATTAAAATCACTATGCACTCAAACCTAGATAAATTTTTTTTTTTATATAAAGTATTTACTGAACATAGTAGGATTAGCAGAAAGAAAGAAAGAAAGAAAAAAAAGTAAAAGAACAAGCATCGTGATTATCCCATAAACAGAAATTTTTGTACAGTGGAAAGAAGTATAGAAAATTTGCAAAGAAGAGAAGGAAGTTTGGAGAATTTACAAAAAAGGGACAAGACACCATTGGAATAGTTGGCATATGGGACTAGGAGCCAAAGGAGCTAATGACGCTCTGAGGGATTGGCGGCGTGCCAATTCCTTTGACACATAGGAGCTGAACGCCAACCCATTTAACGCTCCTCTAATTAAAAAAAAGAGAGACTATAGTCTCTATCTGATACCATCCTCAAAGGAATCGAAAGAAAGAAATAAAAAAAAAATTCAGGGTCCAAACTTTTCAATTAGACAAGTCACGGCCTAAACACTAATCTGATATAAAATCCAGGGTCCAAACGCTAATTAGCCCAATTTTCTACTTTCTTTAGAGCATCTCCAACCCTATTGTGAGTTTAAATAAAATGGTTGTCACATAGGAATGACAAGTTTTTATTTCAAAAATTCTTCTCCAATGTAGATGTAGAATAAATCATGAAGATGACATGGGAAGGACAATGTGAAGTTGGTTGTCTAAATCTAGACAATGCACTTCACAATGAGTGTGTCCATATCATCAATTATGAATATAAATATTTATAAAAAAAATGAGGAAGTGGAAGAGTAGTTTTGGAAGTTGGAAAAAAATATTTTTTATTATCTTTTCAATACTTTTCCATTAGAGAACATTCTTTATCTCACTGTCTTGTGTGAATATTATTTTACTACATAAAAAAAGAGAAATTTTGAGTCGCACCCCATTTAATTTACCAAAATTCAAGGTGCATCCCGCTGTTTTACCATAATGCAAGGCACCCCCCACTTTCTTTACCATAATGCAAGGCACCCCCCCCCCCCCCACTTTTGACGATTTTCGTCAGTAACTGGGTTGACTTAATTTTTTTGACAAAAATACCCCCGTGTTGTATTCTTCCCCGTGTCTCTCGCCACTGCACCCCGACCTCGCCGACGCCCCCGCCCGACCTCGCGGCTGCTATCCCCCTCTCCCCCGACCGCCGCAGCCTCCATCACCACCACCACCATCACCAACACCTCCCCTACCCGACCTCGCCGCCCCCCCTCCTCGACCGCCGCCGACCCCCTACCCCCCACCACCGTCGCCGCCGCCCCCTCCCCCCTCCTTGACCTCGCCCCCCCCTCCCCGACTGTTGCTGCTGCCGTGGGTGGGGGGGCGACGGTCGGGGAGGGGGGGCGAGGTCGGGGAGGGGGGGAGGGGGCGGCGGCGGCGGTGGTGGAGGGTAGGGGGGTCGGCGGCGGTCGAGGAGGGGGGGGGCGGCGAGGTCGGGTAGGGAGGGGTGTTGGTGATGGTGGTGGTGCTGTTGGTGATGGTGGTGGTGGTGATGGGGGCTGCGGCTGTCGGGGGAGGGGGCGGCGGCGGTCGGGGAGGGGCCGGTGGTGGCAGAGGGTGGGGGAATCGGCTTGGGAAGGGGGAGGACTTGGGAAGACGGGGGTATTTTGATCCAAAAAAATAGTCAAATCCTTTGACCGTCAGTTACTGACGGAAAGCGTCAAAAGTGGGAGGTGCGTTGCATTATGGTAAAGAAAGTGAGAAATATCTTGCATTATGGTAAAGCAACGGGGTGCACATTGAATTTTGATAAATTAAGTGGAGTGCGACTCAAAATTTTTCAAAAAAATGTGTTGTTTCTCGTACCATATAAAAATTGGAAAATACTTTATGTACCTCCAAAACTCTATCCCTCCATGTCCCTCCGCCACGTTGCCTTCTCCTATTCGCTCATATTTTTTTTCCAAACCTCCCTCCTATTTGCTTGGGTCAATAAAGAAGTGCCACATGGCCGAGAAACATGGAGGGACATAATTTTTGGAGCAGAAATTTTCATACAGGGTAAAAAAATTTACCGAAATTTTAAAAAAAGTGAGAAGTTTGGTGAAATTGCAATTTGGGTAACGAAGCGACATGTCCAATGACGCTCTGAGGAATTGGAAGGAGAGAGATGATGGCGCGCCACCATTGGTGGCGCGTGAACAAGTGGGATGGCGCGCTTCGCATGGGCTGACGTGCCTGCACAAAGGGTGATGTGACAAGCTGGAGAGGGAGCCATGGGTGATGGCGCGCTGCGCAAAGGGTGATGTGACAAGTTGGAGAGGGAGCCATGGGTGATGGCGTGCCTACACAAAGGGTGATGTGACAAGCTGGAGAGGGAGCCATGGGTGATGGCGCGCTGCGCAAAGGGTGATGTGACAAGTTGGAGAGGGAGCCGTGGGTGATGGCGCTTCCTCTTCTGATGTGACAAGCTGGAGAGGGAGCCATGGGTGATGGCGCGTTCCAAGAGGAAGGGTGATGTGACAAGCTGGAGAGAGAGCCATGGGTGATGGCGCGTTCCAAGAGAGAGCTTGCATGGGGATTGGCGCGCCATCGGTGATGGCTCACTCTGCATGGGGCCTACCGCAGTGAACTTTATGCACAAAGCGCGCCATCGGTGATGTCGCTCCGTTACCCAAATTGAAATTTTGTTAAACTTCTCACTTTTTTTAAAATTTTGGTAAATTTCTTTACCCTGTATAAAAATTTCTGTTTTTGGAGGTACATATAGTATCACTCATAAAAATTATAACACAAAACAAAACAATAGGATTGGAGATGCTTTTACACACAACTGTCAAGTATCAGGCAAATCCAATTCATACCGGAGAGCTCGAGAGCCATCAGTCCAATTGCAGACCACCCGGCTGGAGGCAAAGCAGAGAATAGCTTTGTACGCATCGAACTCACCAATCCCTCCCAAACTCCACAACTTTAAAAGATCATAGAGATCCGTGACTGAAAGAAAGCTTTAACTGCACCCACCCACAATAAGCACTGATGTATCAATTTTCAATTCGCTTCTTTCTTTCTCTCTCTCTTTCTCTCGACTCCCAATGCAACGTTTTTCCTTTTTTTTTTTCTCTCTCCTCGTCAAAAGACGACAAGCCAGTCCAGTACTCCAGTTCCAAAAGTAAGTTGCACGTCATACCGGGGCCTAAAATTCATTGATGGCAGCTGCAGAGTTGCACAGAAACCAGCAGCAGCACTCGAGCAAGCCCAGGCGCCGCAACCGTCGCGAGACCACAATCTCCACCTCCGCGAGCGCTGTCACCACCGCCCCCTCCACGACTGAGACTTCCGCTTCGTCGCCGAACATCATGGATCCCTCCTGCTACTCCTCCCCCGTGGGCCCCACCAGCTTCCCCTACGCCCAGCACCCTTCCTCCATGAGCTACACCAAGTTCAACTCCGCGCTCAACGCTGGCCTGCTCAACCCGATGTCCCCGCCCCCTTCCGCCGCCGCCACCCGCTCCAGCCCCACGCTCTTCGACATGATGGCCAACGAGCAGGACTACCACCCGAGGCCCCTCACCAACCCTAGCTCCCTCCCCCCTCAGGACAGGCAGCTCCTCCTCCAGGACCGGATCGCCGAGATCATCGGCAGCTGCAGCCCCGGGAGCCAATTCGACCGCGCCGACTCCAGCGACGTCCGCCTTACCCTCACCTCCAAGGACGGCCTCTCCGTATC
The DNA here is from genome assembly GCA_029216955.1 of Iris pallida. Taxonomy (NCBI): domain Eukaryota; kingdom Viridiplantae; phylum Streptophyta; class Magnoliopsida; order Asparagales; family Iridaceae; genus Iris; species Iris pallida. Next base: position 953,765 of record JANAVB010018199.1, on the reverse strand, counting down.
CCTCAGCGTCCACCGCCACATCCTCGTCGCCCACAGCCGCTTCTTCGCGGACAAGCTCTCCGACCGTTGGTCCAAGCAGCAGCGCTCCCTCCCCCACCTCGTCGAGATCTCCGACTGCGACGACGTCGAGGTCTACGTCGAGACCCTCAGGCTCATGTACTGCAGGGACCTCCGCCGATGCCTCATGAAGGAGGACGTGCCCAAGGTCCTCGGCATCCTCAAGGTCTCTGCCGCCATTGTGTTCGACGCCGGGGTCCTGTCCTGCTTGGAGTACCTGGAGGCCGCACCGTGGGCCGAGGACGAGGAGGAGAAGGTGGCGTCGCTGCTGTCGCAGCTGCATCTGGAGAGCTCAGGGGCAGGGGAGGTTCTGAAGAGGGTCTCGCTAGAGGTGGCTTCGCTGCCGGAGGAGGCCAACGGGAATCTCCGGTGCTCGGGAGAGGAGATCTTGGTGAGGTTGCTCCAGGTGGTTCTGGAAGGGAAGGACGAGAAGGCGAGGAAGGAGATGAAGGGGCTGGTTTCGAAGATGCTCAGAGAGAACAACAATGCCGGAGGAAGCGGCAGGCAAGGAGACCTGAGCAAGGACTCCCTTTACTCGTCCTGCAATGGCTGCCTCCAACTCCTGAACCACCACTTCCTCCGTGCTGCCGCTGCGGATTTGTCGGAAGCGTCTCAGATCTCCCGGCAGGCTGATAACCTGCACTGGATCCTTGACATACTCATCGACCGCCAGATTGCCGAAGAGTTCTTGCGGACGTGGGCAGCACAATTGGAGCTCTCGGAGATGCATTCGAGGATTCCGGCCATCCACCGTTACGATGTTAGCCGGGTCACTGCGAGGTTGTTTGTTGGGATTGGCAAGGGGCAGATTTTGGTCTCGAAGGAGGCGAGGTGCCTGTTGTTGACAACTTGGTTAGAGCCGTTCTATGAGGATTTTGGTTGGATGAGGAGGGCGTGCAAGGGGCTAGACAGGCATTCGATCGAGGACGGACTCGGGAACGCCATATTGACGCTGCCGCTGGCAATGCAGCAGGAGATCTTGTTTGCATGGTTCGACCGTTTCTTGAACTCGGGCGATGATTGCCCCAATATTCAGAGGGGATTTGAGGTTTGGTGGAGGAGGGCCTTCTGGAGAAGGAATAGTGTATCGGAGCAGGTGCAGCAGCTTAGAATCACTGCGGGTCTGTGAGGATTCTTGTGGATAATCAGGTGATAATGGCATATGCCTAGCTCGCTTACCTTTGATTTTTCTTCTTGCTTCTTGATTGTTTTTCTTGCTTGCTTTTCGGTTGTGCGTGTTATGTGGTTTCTGGATGACAAACAGCTGACTGTTTACTTGATCTTTATATGCAAGTCAGTTACTTGTAAGGGGATAGGGCTTAGTTTGATAATCATAATGAATATGGACATGGTGTTGTGGAAGTAGGAATTTGTTGTGGTAAGTCAAATTTATAGTGATACTTGTCATGGTACATTATCATTTGGATGTTAGGAAACTTCTTGTATGAAACACTTCATAGAATCCTTCCAGTAGTAAACCAATTCATCCATTCCTACTTATTATTCCACACCTTACTCATTATTGATTGATAGTTTATTCCTTTGGTTCTTACAGAGCAAAGATTAGCGTCTATATTAATTGGGCTAATTTTCATTTAAATATCCTATCAGACTTTTTTGACTTGCTATCTTAAAATATTTTTATTAATAACTTTAATTATTTTTTGCAAGTTCATACCCTTTTTTTAGTTTTGCGTCAAAATTAACAAAAAAAAAAACACCTAATTTTGTACCTTTAAAACCATAATCAATTTATTCCTAATTACTGTCTATTAACTTCTTCTTCCTCGTCTTCCTTAACCTTTACTAACTCGGAATCCCAAGTCCGTTGATCTCTTCTCCCTCCCTCTTCCTCCTCACACACACAACACAGCCCTCCACATGACTGGGAGATGTGCGGCACAGCAGCAAGCCATTGCCGCATGCGAACACGTCGGACCATGTTGTTGCGCGGCTTGCGCCTCGCATCTCCCCTGATCTGTGCGGAATTGGGGAAGGAGGGGCAAGGGCTGCTGCCATGTCTGTGGAAGGGAGATGAGGATGTTGTCATGAGGGTGGAATGCCGGAGTTATGTTGCATGTGTTATGCTTGTCCTCCCAAACTCTCCTTCAGCCTCAAGAAGAAGTGCATAAACAGCAGGTTTAGGCAAGGAGGAGGTCCTCGTCTCAATTCTACAATTCTTCTCCCCTACTGAGTAGTAGGGGTGAGCAAATATCGGTTTTTCAACCGAAAACCGACCCGATCCGACCCGAAATAGTGGTTCGGGTCGGTTTTTAAACATACGGGTCGGATTTCGGTTTTTAATATTGTTAAAAACGGTTTTCGGTTCGGGGTTCGGGTTTGAGAATCGGGTCCCGACCCGAACCGAAAATCGATTATTCCTCTCCCATATAAATTTCTCCCCCCTCTTACCAGTTGGCAACAGCCCTAACCCAAAAAATAATAGCCGCCTCTCTCTCTCTCTCACTCACGCGAATCCCGCCCCCAAAAGTCCTAACCCCAAATTTTTTTAGCCGCCTCCCTCTCTCTCTCGAGAGAGGATGAAGAACGGGAACCCTATCTCTTCTTCAACTCCAACGCCAACTCTCTCTCTCGCGCGGGGATTCCTCCCCATTTTCTCCATGTGGTCCTCAACGCCGACATCTTTTTCTTCTAAGAGCATCATTAGTAAGGCCCATCCCATTTTCTAGATTCTAGATTTAGAATGTAGGAGCTCATTTTGTAGAATAATAAGTCTCATTCCTAGTCCCAATTTCTACAATTTCGGTCCCAACCCATCCATGGGTGCTAAGGGTTGGGCCTCCCAATTTCTAGATTCTAGATTGTAGAAACTCGTTTTGTAGAATAGTAAGTTCCAATTTGGAGCCCAACTTTCTAGATTCTAAACTTTATATTATTTTTTTCCTACATTAATTTTTGACCACACAATTTTTGGGACCGGAGCTCACTTTATCATTTCCTACTATTCTCATACAAACCCAACCTATTCTACATTTACCTTTTTTTTTGAAATTTTGGGCTCCAAATTGCATTGGAAAGTCCCAACTACTAATGATGCTCTAACATCATCAGAAAGTTCGGGACCAGAGAAGAACATGAAGAGATTGTCCAGTCTTCAAGAGGAACATGAGGCGGGCGAGGTCGCGAGGCACCGGCGGCTTGACCCCACCGCCGTCTACGGAGGAGCACGCGCGCGCATGCTGTCTGTCGTCTTCATCAGGTTTTTTAGTATTTTTCTTTGAATTTTTTCAGATTTTCATTGGGTTGATTTGCTGATTTTGAAGTCGGATCAAGGATCATAATTTTTTTTTAATTCAAACAAGAATCAGATTTGTCTCAGCGAGCTGCAGGTCGATTATGACCATGAGGTCTATTTGTTCTATATTTTTATTTTTTGTTGGATTAACTGTGCTATTTACATACGATTGTTATTAGTTTTGGTTTATTGTACCGATTGGATCGGTCATGATACTCTACTTCTTCAATAATTTTGCAAACAATCCATCTCAAATTCATATGTAAAAAATTTGAACCAAAAACCGACCGAGAACCGAATATTTTAATTCGGTTCGATATTTTCGGTTTTTATGGCTTACGGTTCGGTTTACGGTTTTACAAATTTTGATTTTCCGTTCAGTCGGTTTTTACATATTCGGTTCGGTTTGAACCGAACCGAACCGTTGCTCACCCCTACTGAGTAGTCAATGAATTTATGTCGGATTTAATATTTTCATTTTGTAGTATTCCAGGAAGTCCATCACCTGATTGATGTTATTCTTGTCTGTAATGTTTTTTTCAAATTCCAAACAAACATGATTCAGTTTTCATGAATAACCAACTGTAAGAAGGCAAGATGAACCTGTTGTTGTAGGTTTGAAATCCCAAACAGACATGATTCAATTTTGATGAATAACTACATGATAAAGTTGTTGGGCACACTTGTGCTCATCAATGCGGTAATCTTTGACAATAAAATCATTTTTGCAATTGTATCGGGCAACTCACAGGCATTTATTTGGTTCCCGGAATTATGTTTGTTGTTAGGGTTAGAGTTATTTAATTAAATGGGTTGAGAAGATGAGGAACAAGAGTATGATTTAATGGAGAATTAAGTCATAACCGAAACTCTAACTATGCTCTGCTAGGGTTTCGCTTTCCTCCAAAAAAATCCTTAGGCGTTTGGTTCAAGTTTTTGTGGCTTGAGAATGGGTTTTGAATTCCTTACCCACGTTTGGTATGTTTAGGATTGGGAATGAGGAGGGAATAGGAGGGGCTTAGGGGGGGAGCTATTTTCATTGACTTGGGAAAGCTATTCCCAAGTCCCCCTTGGAAATAGATTTGCTTTCCTAGGAATGATGTTTGGCTATTTTGTTTGGACGGTTATACCCTTTCTTTTTTTTAAAAAAATTTCAACTTCTATTCCAAACATGTAAATCATCATGAAATTAATGAAAGGATATTAAAGAAAAACTAAATAAATTAATATTTCTATCCATTTGTAAACCAAACATGGAGATGAAATTTTTTAAAATTTTAAACTACCTATTCTCAACCTAACCAAACATGGGTATGAGAATGTTGAAAGGAATTGAAAACCTATTCCTAGGAATACAAAAACTTGATCCAAACGAGCCCTTAGGGTTTTGATCTCCTCCAAACCCTAGGGGTTTCGCTCTCCTACCGCCCCTTCAAATCCCACAACACCGTACGCCCCTTCTACCTCAACCCCGGCCTTCTTCCTTCTCCGTTCTCCTTCTCCCTCCGTAGACCGTTCACCTACCAGGGTCCACTTCGATATGGCTTCATACAAGGAAGTGTTGGAGAAGATGTCTTCGCTCTTCTCGCTCCAAGCCCCGGCAGGGGCTGTCTCCCTTACGTCCAGAGAAAGTACCACACCCCAACGGTGGACTTCATCCCTAGCCGTCAAACCATACTCATCTCGTTGGTTCTCGAAGACGACTTTATCATCCATCCTTACCGACCTCTGGAGATCGGCCGATACTATACAAGTATCTGACCTTGACGTGGAGGCTGGAACCTTTTTGGTGAGACTCGATTCGCCAATGGCTGTCGATCGCATCCTCCTTGATGCCTCATGGAGCATCAACAAGAACTCCTCGCAATCGAAAGATGCGACCCAGGCAAACTCCCTGAAGAATATAAATTTTCTTATGCTGATCTCTGGGTTCAACTGCACAGGATACCTCCAAAGTTCCTGAACCGAGTAGCTATCACAAGAATATCAGAGGCTAGCGGCGTAGCTAGACCCTGCTCCATGGAAGATGAATCACAATGGAGGACATTCGCACGAGTTAAGATCCTCATTGATGTCTCCAAACCCCTAAAGAGAAGCATCTCCACCTCCATCGATGGTAGCAACACAAACCAAGTGGTCGTGAAATATGAGAGGATGCCACGGATCTGCACCTTCTGCGCCAGGGTCGGCCACCCGATCACTTCCTGCAAGGAGAAGGAATTATTTGCATCACTAATAGGAGATGACTGGTCTGACGAAGAGAAACAGCGGATGAATGAACTCCTAAAACCTAGAATCAGAGAAGAAGACTACAAGGTTGATCCGCAACGACCATTGATCCGCCGGAATGGGCCAGAAGGAGTCGGAGGGGAGAGAGATCGGCATCAGCGTTCCAATTCCAGATCCACCTAACAGGACAAAAAACGTCAACCAACCCCCCCCCCCCCCCCCCCCCCCGGGAAAATGATGATACCCACCCATGACAAGGATACCACCATCTCTTATGGGTAAACCAATACTCCTACAAGTCTTCCCAACCTGGATTTAGATCCACAAACTCCCCTTGAATCTCTGGCTAAACACTCGGCGACAATCCATACAACACAAATCAACCATGACGAATCCAACCGGTTGCCCCAGCAAGGCCAGACTCATAGCCCGAACTACCAAGATCACCATTATGACCAATCAGAGAATGAGCATTACACCACAGAGCAATCACCCAGCGCGAGGGAACTCGTAGATACGATGCATTTCGAACAAAAGCAACTCCTCCTCTGCTACAGGCCCTTAACATCCGTTGGGGACAAAAATCCAGCCAATGAAGAATCTCACTCAACCCAGATGCCCCTCCATCCACCCATCCATCCCCTTGGTCCCATGCATCAACATCAAGACCCCTTCACAGTCCATCCCCCCAAGCCACGACGTGGGCTCGACCGACAGCCCCCTTCCTAATTCCTGGCAGAACCCCAACGATGGATCCATCATGTGTAAAGCGAATCACCGGAAAGTAACTTGGAAACTCCTGGCTCGGAAACTTAGAGATTCAACTTCCCCCTCCTCGACTGAAGGCAGAAAGAGATCAGCGTCCCGGCAACCGAATCCAAACCAAGGCAAAAGAAGAGTTCTCCAAAACCAAACCCCCTACTCTGAATCAAAGCTCTTGGCGGCTGACCTAAATCAGCCACGAGCGCAATGTTAGTTCTTTCTTGGAACTGTCGAGGTGCGAAAAATGTCTCGACAGTTCAAACGCTCAGATCATTTCTCTCCGCCACCCGCCCCGCAATCTTCTTCCTAGTCGAAACCATGTGCTCTCCTCATCACACCGACGCCACACTCCCCCACCTCGGATACAAAAACTTCCACTCCGATCCCCCAATAGGCCGCTCTGGCGGGCTCTGGTTGGGTGGGACGACTCCATTAGTGCATCTGTTTCTTTCTCCAACAACAACTTAATCCTTCTTCATGTTAATGCAACAACAACTACGTCCACATGGAACCTTCTATGCGTCTATGGTAGCCCGAAGAAATCCGACAGGCCGAAGCTTTGGGCACGCATCATGGAGATCATCGATACGTTCTCCGTACCTTGGTGTAGCATAGGTGACTTCAATGCAATTCTCACCCAAGATGAGAAGATAGGCGGGTGCGGGTTTGATAGCCAAGGCGCTTCGTCCTTTCGACGCATGATCGACCACTGCAGACTCATCGATCTCGGTTGCAGTGGGCTAGGTTACACCTGGTCAAACCGCAGGAAACAACTCAACCATATATGAGAAAGATTGGATCGCGACTTCGCCGACCCCAGTTGGTGCAGCCTCTATCCCCACACCTCCGTTTCGTCATTGCCGCGCATCAATAGCGACCACGCCCCCATCCTCCTCAATACAAACAACCTTTTACCTCGTAGACACCAATAACCTCGCAGATTCGAAGCTTTCTGGATGCACCACTCCTCCTTCGAAGGCACTCTCGGCTCTAGTTGGAACAGTGACAGGAACAAAGCAACCTCTAATCTCGTCCAGAAGCTCTAGAACACCATGTCTCACTTACACAAATGGAGTCAAACGACTTTCGGAAACATCAAAACACACATCACACACCTCAAGAAGGAGCTCCTCGATCTTTAGACAAAGCCTGCAACCGACGTGTCCCTCGACGAGGAGAAGAATCTCTACTTTGATATAAACGACCTACTATTGCTTGAAGAAACTTACTGGAGACAACGCAGTCGCTGCCAATGGATAAAGGACGGTGCTAAAAACACCAGATATTTCCACATCAAGGCTACAATCAGAAAGCGTAGCAAGAAATCCGAGCCATCCAACTTCCGGACGACACTTGGGCCACCGAACAGGTACAAATCAAGAACATTTTCATTGATCATTTCAAATCCATCTTCTGTCATGACGAGTCACAACCTATGGACCCATCCTTTCTTATCTCTACCAACCCAATCACTTATCTCTACCAACCCAATCACTGAGGAAGAGAATCACTCATTGAGCAAAATTGCAGACAAAGAGGAAATTTACTGTGTTATCTCGAGTATGGACCACTCAAGGCACCGGGGCACGGCGGCTTCCCAACAATTTTTTACCAGAAGAACTGGGCTATGTTGGGTGATGATGTAGCGGATGCCATACGTTTATTCTTCGCAAACACCTCCCTCCCCCATGGGTTAAACCACACAAACATTGTGCTAATCCCTAAGATGGCGAATCCGACCATGGTAGCGGACTTCAGACCCATCGTCCTCTGCAATGTTGGCTACAAGGTGATATCCAAGATCCTTACTGGGCGGATCCGGACATTCATGAGTAAACTTATCTCGGAGCACCAAAACGCGTTCGTGCCTGGGCGCCAAATAACAGACAACATCATTATCGTTCAGGAATTAATGAATGCCATGAAGCACTTCCCGAAAAAGAAAAACTCATATGCTATGAAGATTGGTATGGCCAAAGCGTATGATCGATTATCTTGGTCATTCATCAGATCAGTTCTCCATGGTATGGGAATTCAGGGGCACTCCAACGACCTGATAATGAAGTGTCACCTCTTCGTCATACTCCATCCTCATCAATGGGGTCCCTGAAGGCTTCTTCAAACCAACACGAGGAATACGCCAGGGATGCCGCATATCTCCGTTCATCTTCATCCTTTGCACTGAGGTCCTCTCTAGGCTCTTCCATCAATACGAACGCAATGATCTCTTTCATGGCGTGAGGATCAACCAGTACTCTCCCTCTATTTCCCATCTCCTCTTCGCTGATGATCTTCTAATTTTTGGACATGCATCACAAGACTCAATTGCAGCGGCGAACGACATCCTTGCCACTTTCTCTGTTTGGTCTGGCCAACTTGTGAATTACAGCAAGTCGAGCATATACTTTAGTCGTCATGTCCAAACCCACGAGCGTCGACACCTTGCTGAGATGCTACAACTCTCGGCCATGAGAATAGAGGACAAATATTTGGGACACTATATTCTGCAAGCAAAGTGCCGCAAAGCAACGTACAATCCCCTCATAAACAAGTGCAACACTCTCCTTGCGGGATGGAAGTCCAAACTATTATCGCACGCCGGTCGCACAACACTTATCAAATCCACATTGGGCTCAATTCCTGTTTATCTCATGGCGTCATACAAGATTCCAAAGGCGGTGACAGCCACCCTATCGAGACAACAACATGGATTCTGGTGGGGGCATGATCCTCTAGTCAGGAAGCTCCACTTTGTTGCCTGGGATAAAATTGCACAACCGAAGAAGGAGGGGGGGTGGGTGGGTTCTAGGTATCAGGAGACTAGATTGGATCAATGACGCATTGATCAGAAAACTTTTTTGGCACTTTTTGGAGAATTCGCACCAACTATGGGTTCGTCTTCTTCAAGGCATATATCTACATCATAAATCCATCTGGACGGTCCCTAAATCCAAACGAAGCTCTCCAACATGGGCGAGCATGATCGACATTCGGTAGATCATAGTCAATAAAGTTTGCTGGAGAATCAAAGGTGGATGGCTCGATATCCGCTCTGAGCCTTGGGTGCCTAATATACCTGGGCACATAGTAACTCCGAGCGACATATCCCCCCATAATCCAACAATGGTTAGAGAGCTGATGGACCCCTTAGCAAGAGAATGGAATGCACCCCTTATCCACTCTATTTTCTCGGCTATGGAAGCCAAAGCCATTTTGGAGATTGACCTTAATGATAGGGACGGGCAGGACATGCTCATCTGGACGGATTCAAAGAATGGGCTCTTCAATACTAAATCCCTTTATGAATCACTCCGGAGGCAAGCGACAAGCAGCTCCGAACCCATCTTGTCTTCTGATCCAAGCATTTGGAGTAAACTTTGGAACGTTAAACCAATCGCGCCTAGGATTCAATTGTTCATCTGGCGCCTCTTACACAAAGCCCTGCTCCTATCTGCTGCCATCAACAAACGCCAAACTCAAGACTCCAAACTTTGCCCCCATGCCACTCCTTCGACGAAGATGAAGATCACCTCTTCCTCTACTGCCATATCGCCAAGGCAGGGTCGTTTGCAAGCCAATTGGGCCTCCGAATCGAAAATCACTACAACATCAACACCCTCCTCTCAAAGTGGCTCAATGACCCAAACGTGCAAGAAGTATTCAGATTTGGAGCCAACTTTCTCTGGGCACTGTGGAAAGCCAAATGTGCTTGCGTCTTCAGACACGAAGCCCCGAGAATTCAACAAATCGTTGTTAAGGCCAACTCTCTATACTACAACACGGAAGAGTACGAAGAGTCTCAACTAAACAATCTACAAAGCTTACGGAACACTACAAATTTTGCAACGACATGGACTCCACCGAAGATGGGCCACACCAAGATAAATGTCGACGGAGCCACATCTTCTACAGCCATTGCAGTTGCAGCAGTCGCGAGGGATTCGACGGGAGCATTCGTCGCAGCGAGAACATGGCACTCGATGCATTTCTTTGGAGACAACAGCAGCCTAGAGGCAGAGATACAAGCCATTTCCCTAGGAATCGAACTTGCTCAAGAGATGGGGGCGGAGAATTACAGTATCGAAGGCGATTCCATTACCGTTATCAGAATTCTCAAAGGAGAACCAAAGCTCACCCCATGGAGATTAGCAGACAAAATCCACAACATTCAGAGAAATCTAGATCTCCTATCAAAAATTCCTGTGTTCCTCTTCACAAGAAGGACCGGAAACATGGCTGCATATCCTGGCACAACACGCTCTCCTCAACTCAGTAACCTCTACTATATCCACAATCCCGACTTGTCTCCAAAACACTCTTATAGATGAGTCTTTGAATGTAAACCCCCTACTGATTTCTGTTATTGAATAAAGCTCCAGATTAGATTCAAAAAAAGAGAGTATGATTTAATGGAACTAGAGTGGCTCTTGTGGTTACCGAAGAGAGGTATAAGATCCTGGCTGGGTGGCAGAAGATCAGTGGATCGAGCCACGGGGACGTATTATTTCTTTCATTTATTTGGTGAGAGTTGGGTTACAATGGGCCCAACAAGCATGCAATACAACGTGTACAAACTTCCGTACGTATCGTCAGACATCTCAAAAAAAAACAATTTATTGTAATTAGGAAGACTAGAAAAGCTTCTTTTTTTAAAGAAATGATTAAAATGTAAACAAGAAAAATAATTTATAAGGTATTTTTGTTAAAAATAATCACATTATCGTTAAATTTGACATATTAAATTTAATGTCAAATCTAACGGAAGATATCAAGTGGGCAACAGTTTAAAAGTTGAGGCAACACCTTCCTAGTAAATATTCTTTAGTATAGCAAGTGGCAACAATTTGATAATTGAGAGTATGTAAAAAATAAGTTAGCCTATTAATTGTTGATGTACAAGAGTATGGTTAGTTGCTGATCTTGATTCTAGTTAATCATGGCCAAAATTTTGCTCAAAAACTTAAACCTATTGTCCTACAGTTGACACTAACAATTTGTTGTAGCCTTTCTCATATTTATGAGGTTAGTTGCTTTTGAGGATTGTCCAACTCTTGCACCATATTATGTTTTATTAGGGCTAATTAGAAGGGTACTTCACTTCTTACTCAGGGCTAGCCCAAAATTGGGATTAGTCCAAGTTTGAGGAAAAATTACTCATCACAGTCCATTTTTTTACTTAGGACTGCCCCCAAACCTAATTTTATTCCTTCATTTCAACCTTTCACTCTCTCTGTCACGACCCGCGCCCGCATGATATTCGGGTATGGGTGCATGAGGCACGTCCAGCCTATGACACAGAAGTGACGTAGCACGTTGTTCTAGCAAGTCAAGTAACTAAATCACAAAAACTAAAGAGATGCAGATAATAAAAAAATATCTAGAATTTGATAAACTGATAATCAAAGTGACATAAACAAGTGAATCCAAGAGTTCGATCACAAATTATTACAAAACCAGAAAAGTCTTCCGGATACAAATCCGGTAGCAATTATTTAAAATGAAAATGAGAAAAGGAAACTAGGAAAGTAAGGTCCTAAATAGCTTCATCCAAAGATAGCTTCGTCATGCTTCAACGGATAATCCAAAGATCCAGAGAAGTACAACGGTCATCGTTAATGCCTAAAAATAGTTATTCAGTCAGGAAAGGAGCAAGTAACACCACACACAATGTCGCACAATACAAAATAAAGCCATGTAGTAATGATGTACGTATCCAGCAGCAGGTGTCTCCCTGGAGCAGCCTCTCGATCCCGTACCGTGGGAGCTCCGATGAGATCTCTCACCACCCTTCTCGTCTGCTCTCCCTCTCTCGACTCCTCTCCTTCCTATTTATGTTCCTCTCTCTCTCTCTCTCTCTCTCTCTCTCTCTCTGCACTCTTTCCTCTCTTCTGCCTCTCTCTTTCCCTCACTATTCTCTCTCTTTCTCTATAAGTACTCTGTCGAGGGCCCAATTATTGGGTCGAGCCCTTGGGCTCTCTTTCTTTTTTTTATTTATTTAGTATGATATTTTTTGGACTGAGCCCAACTCAAAGGGATGGGCCTTCTGGCCTATATATATTTTTGTTCTCTTTATTATTTGCAGTGGGCCGGGCTGGGCCTAAAAGTCCTTAATATTTATGTATGCATATGTAAATATATGTATACATGTGGATTAAATATATATATATATAATTTATAATTATGTATATACCTCTAAGTGTAATATAACATTTATGTTTACATATTTTATTTATGAGTTGCTATAAATATAAATAATGATACTTGTACATAAAATGAATATGGGCTATGGCCTGCATTACTTTAGCCAAATTGGGCTCTAAGCCCTACATTAGTTAAATCCTTTTTTTTTCTTCTTCTAAAAATGGCAATTTAGCCTACATTATATATATAATACCAAATTGGACTTTTAAGCCCTATATTGTTTATGATTTATATTTGTAGGCTATTAGCCTATAATATAGTTTATATTGGACTTTTGGTCTCAAGATATTTACTAAATAGGCTTTCTAGTCCTAAAGCATAATTTTAATCTTCCTAGAACCAATCGGGCCTTGAGTCCTAGATATGTTCTCATTGGGCCTTTAGCCTTATTTATGACTAGTAATGGGCTTTGAGCCCTATATGTGTATTTCAATTTTTATTTTACAAAATGGGTCTTTATCCGAAATTTAATAATCAAGTGGCCTTATTAAATGGCCTAAAGACTACTAATAAATTATTTTTGTAAGTTAGCCATGGGCTTGTATTACAAGATAATATTTAGCCTTAGCCTCTGAAGTAATTAATTCGTTCTAAATAATATTTTGGCTACTATATTGACTAAATTTCCTTAAATCAATTCATTCTAAGTTAATATTTAGAAGGGTGGTGAAAGATCTCACTAGAGCTCCCAAAGGACGGGATCTGGAGGCTGCTCCAAGGAGACATCTGCTGTTGGAGGTCGACGAGGTGGCGGCGGCAGTGCAGCTGCACGAAGAGGTCGGCATGGGGACTCCGACACGAGGACAGATCTGCCCAAATTTGGGCGACAAAATAGGGCGGCACTGGTGGTCATAAGTGGTGGTGGCGATGTTTGGTGATAGTGATGGTATGTATGTGGTGGTGGTGATGTAGGAAGCGGTGGAGGTGGTGACAATGACAGGGAGGCAGTGGTGTTGTGGTATGTGGGCGGAGTCAGGGGACAGGGGTGATGGTAGTGGTGGCTGTGATGGTGTTGGCCGGAATTGGCCTGGGATCGGGTGGCGGTGACGAGGGTTATTTGGCTGTAGGTGGTGGTGCTTGGTGGCTGCGTGGTGGAGGAGACAACGGGACAAGGGAGCCAGCAGTGGTGTCAGGGATGATGGTAGTGAGGTGGTGGTAGTTGTTGCAGGTGGTGGTGCGACGTATGGGTCGGGTGATGCAGCGGTGGTCGTCGAAAATGGATGGGACATTGAGGAGGAAGGTCGTGACGAGTGGCCGTGTGCGGGTCGAGTTGGCCGGAACTCAAACAGGTAGAGAGAAGAGAGAGAGAGTGTGTGTGAGTTTGTAAATTGTATTGATTGTAAATTTGTGTGTGAGGAAGAATGGGGACTGCTCCATTAAATATGATTAGTGTGCTTGGGTTCCAGGCAAGTTCCATGGGCACTATATAGATTATAAGAACAATGAGGACAATAAAGCAATTTGGGAGGAGTGTGGAATCTTCTAGGAATATCCATGGCTTAGCTTATCTTGGACCACTAACCAATAATTAGTTACTAGTTAACTCACTAATTAGAACTAACTAAATTACTTAGTTACCAAGTCATGTGCCATGGTTCAAGACTAAATCCATAGGCTCTAGCCCAATTTATGGATTTAGCCATTCTATGACTAAATAAATCATGGCTGATATTTAAACCGAACCATGAATAAAATAATATATTTAGCTTTCTAAAAATAAAAAATATATTTTATAAATTATAAAAATTCCAATTTTTTTTGATAAATCATAGAAAAATATTAAAATTGATTTGAAGGGGTTACAAATCTACCCACCTTAAATATATTTTATCCTCGAAATTTGAAATGACGTGACTTGGCACGATCAGAAATAAAATAGGATAAAAAACTTAGCACGATTATAATACGATCGATGATAGCACGATCTAATCATCTAGATATGATCAATTTTAGAAACGTCGTGATTTAGTACGATTATAAATTTTTGGAATGACTTGATTTGGCACGATTAATTAGATTGATCATACGAGTGAGGCTGAAGTAACAAGAAGAAAGAAAAAGATTTAGGGTCATGCTATTTCTATAGTTTATCCAAGTCTAGCCATTATTTCCTAAATTTACTAGAGGTATTCTAAGTGTCATGTTCCTATCAAAATCACACTTATGCAATTCTAAATTCTTACCTCAGCTCCAATGCTAGTTGGTTTGGCCTCTAGTCTTTCCTCGGGGACAATCCTGGACTCTATGCTCAGTCGAACCACAGTGGAAGCACTGCTTCATTCTCCTTTTGTAGTTATCCTACTTATGTCCAGTCTTCTTTCAATATGCACAGGTAATCTGGGAAGGCTGCTGGACCGGTGCTTGATCTTGGAAAGTCTTCTTACGCTTTGCCGGTCCAGGAGTGGTGTCTTTGCTCATATCACGGTCTTTCTTGGGTTTAGGATCTAGGTCCACTTCTATTTCTACACCTTGTGCAACAACTAGGATGTCCGCATAGGTCTTGGCACGATTGGCAATAACAAGGATCCTGATTTCCTTAGCCAATCCTTGTCGGAATTTATGGCCTCGGGCTACTGGATCTTTAACTATGTAGTCAACAAAGCGGCTGAGTTTGCTAAATTCAGCGGCATCCTCGTGAACAGTACGGTTGCCTTGCTTAAGATCATGGAATTGCCTCTCTAATGACTCTTTGGCAATGTCAGGATAGAATTTCTTCTTGAGTTGGTCCTTGAAGTCCTCCCAAGTTAGGTTGGGTTCAGCTATCTTAGGTTCATTTCGGAACCAGGTTCGGGCTAAGTCATGGAGTTGGAGTCTAGCTGCTTCAACTCTAAGTCTCTCAGGAAGTTCACAAAACCCTCATAATTCTCTCTCTGTCTTCTAGCCATTCATCTGCATAGAGTATGCCTAAGTGCCCTTAAATTTTCGGGGGTCCATCTTCTTGAAATCTAAGATATTCCCTTCCTTAGATGGTGGAGGAGGTCCTTGATTAGTCTGTCTGTCCGTCATGGTTAACGCCATCAGCTGAGCATTTTGCAGACCTTCTTTCATGATAGCATTCTGCTCATGATGAGCTTCAGCTTGGACTTTCTGGGCTTCTATCATTCCTCGGAACAGCTCGAAGAGTTGTGCTCCTTCTAGAGATATGTCCTCAAAAATATGATTGGTCCTAGGAGCTGGACGGGATGGAAGAGAAGGATTTGCGTCAACCTCCTCAGGATTCTCGGGATAAGAGGATGACGATTCTTCGAAAAGCATAACTTTCTTTCCCTTGGCCATTCTGAAGAGAAATAATAGAGATATGAGATTCAAGAATATGATGAGGAAGATGATAAATTTCAAGGAGGACAAAGGAATCATAGATATTCAAGTATCAAATTCAGAACTTTATAATCTGTGATTGAGTTTCCTAATCTTAGAATCATCTAAAATATTGCAGGCTCGTAGTGGCACGACTAACCTAAGTACCACTACGACTTCGCACTAGTCGTGAAGACGAGACCTGCATGGGCTACCATAAAAACGTGTCACGACCCTCGTCCGCATGATATTCGGTACAGGTGCGTGAGGCACGTCCATCCTACGACACAGAAGTAACGTAGCGCGTTGTTCTAACAAGTCAAGTAACTAACTCAATCACAGAAACTAAAGAGATGCAGATAATAAAAAAATATCCAGAATTAGATAAACTGATAATCAAAGTGACATAATGAAGTGAATCCAAGAGTTTGATAACAAATTATTATAAAACCAAAGAAAGTCTCCCGGATACAAATACGGTAGCAATTATTTAAAATGAAACTGAGAAATGGAAACTAAGTAAGGTCCTAAATAGCTCCATCCAAAGATAGCTTCGTCATGCTTCAACAGATAGTCCGAAGATCCAGAGAAGTACAACGATCATCGATAATGACTAAAAATAGTTATCCAGTTAGGAAAGGAGCAAGTAACACCACACACAATGTCACACGATACAAAATAAAGCCATGCAATAATGATGTGAGTATCTAGATAAAGAGACTATACATGATAATAAATATGAAACTAGATAATGATAAATGACTTTAAGGAAATAGTAGATAAAGATAAATAATTTTTGTGAACTAACCATGCTACAAAATAATCATGTAAGATCAAGTCCAACAATACTATGCTAAGTGTTCTTCAAATACCGCTTTATTATGTGATCAACTTAGGTTTGGTGATTCTAAAGATACGGCCCGAACATACGTAGGATATATGTCGAACTAACATTCTGAAATGATTCCGGCAGTTGGTTGTTGGTTACATAACTAATTGGCATTTTTCCTTTCCCATGATTCATGTAATAGATGATTCAGAAGGTGATTCAAGTATTCTAAATGAGTCAAGATCATTGTTCATGAATCAAATTCAAGTAATGTCATCACGTGTCAAAATCGTGTGTCAATATGTTAACCAACTAGGAAAGACATACTAGTAGCATTTATAATGTATAATGAAACATAAAGCATGGTATACTTGCCTAAAATAATTGGTGTCGATGTGCACATCACAAACATGTCGACACAAAATGGATTAGAAGCTAAATTGAATCAAATGATCCCAAATGACGAAACAGACCATTTTATTAAGTCTAGAATAGTCAAAATAGTCCAATTTGATATATAGAAATCCAGATTTGGGAGTCGACACGAGAAGCGAGGAAAGAAAAATGATTTGATTAGTTATGATCGCGATTTAATTAATAAGTCAAAAGAAGAATTGATTTAAGGAAATTTAGTCAATATAGTAGCTAAAATATTAGTTAGAACGAATTAATTATTTCAGAGGATAAGGCTAAATATTAACTTGTAATATACGCCCATGGCTAACTTACAAAAATAATTTATTTGTAGTGTTTAGACCATTAATAAGGCCACTTACTGCCTTGAATGACTCAATGGTCACATCTGGAGAAAATTGAACTTTGTTAATCTCGACTACAGCTTCGCCATTGTCAGGCATATGGAAGTACTCACTCAAGTCAGCCGAGTTAAACTCAAGTTATTTTCCATCAACACAAAAATAAATGTTGCCATCTGCCTCTTGCATATTGCAATAGAACATCCGGACAACATTATCATAAATATCACTAGAAGTTTTGAAGAAATCTCGGAGTCCTAAGTTTCAAAAGTGGATGCATACTACAAAAATATAGTGAAAATTATCGATTGACCGGGACAAATGTTCTGGTATCAGAATTGGATAAACCAAGAAATTTTCGAAGTAATAAATAGATTGGTGTCAAAATCCTCTTCGTCGTCGGAATGAGAGTGACTAAATATGTTCGCAGTGTAGGAACGAAGTCGTAAAGCAGAATACTCTAGAGGGGGGGTGAATAGAGTAGGCATCGGAATATTGCTAATTAAAAACTTGTTAGCAGTTAGATCACAGAAATAATATCAATAATCACAAAGTAATAACAGTAAAGAAAAGAGATCAGAAGGCAAACGCAAACACATCGATTTATACTGGTTTCTCTCTTGTGAGGACTAGTCCAGTCGGAAGAACTCTAGCTTCCAGTTGAATCCACTATTGGAAAATCTTGCAAGTTTTCATACGAAGTCCTTTCAACTTCTATAGACGCGAGCTTTGATACGAAGAAATCGACCAACTTCTGTTTTGAAGAGTCTTTCTTCAATCAATCCTCTGATTACAATTTTTCTGAAATCTTCTAGACCGCACCGTACCGACAAATTGACTAGAGAATTGTAACTGGCTTAGGATTTGAAAATAAAAGCTTTTTAGAAAACTCTTTGGAAGAAACATAAGCTTTAGAAGAGAAGAGAAGAAAGTGAATGAGTAATTTTAAATGATCAGAATTCCTCTCTATTTATAGTTTTTCCAAAGGCAGAACTCTGGCAAAATTCAGGCAGAATTCGGACAGAACTCTATGTAACAATCCACAACTGAAGGGAGAACAAGTTCAAAAATTCAACGTTCACATAACGTTCACTCTGCCCGAACTCTGGCTGAACTCTGGCCGAGTTTTGTCAGGGTTGGTCAGGAATATTTTAAGAAAATATTTTTGGGCTTTTTGAAATCCTTTAGAAGCTTTTGTAAATAAGAGATGTTTTTCAAAACGTAGGTCATTTTTGAAAACGATTTTGGATAGCCTATTTGGCAGTACGACTTGGTGTACAATATATTCTTAAACTCAATAAAAGTAAAAATTATATTGAATAAAGAAATACAGTCTCGAGTGGCAAACATAGCTTCGATCTTGAACTAGTAGATATCCAATCTTGGTCAGTGTCCAAGTGTCCAAAACGTCTTGAGTAATCATCCGTATATCAAGACAGAGTTTGATCAATTATTAAAATCAGGTTTGACCATGACTAATGGGCCAACAATCTCTCTCATTTTGATAATTGACAAACCTTGATCGATATAACATCTTTGGTCTTTATCAAAACAAATTGTACCGATATAATGTACAAAAAAAATTGTTCATGTAGATTGTTCATATCCTGTATTCTTACAGATCGAAGATGTTAAATCTTATTTCTCCTTCGTTGTCACTTAGCAAAATAATTGCAAAAGAGAAAGCTCCCCTGCAATATATGCGTAAGTAACAATCAGTGAAGAAACACAAAATATAGATATAAAAACAAATTTATCACAGACATGGTATAAATGTCACAGACAGTAAGAAATGTGATAAGTAGAAAATATTTCACAAGCAATTTAAATGGAAGCATAATAAAAGATAATGCTATGAGAAAAATTCTAAACTGAATAAAAATATGCTGAAGAAGGCATATAACATGTTCATCAGACAAAAGTAATAAAAGAAATCACAACCAAATAAGAGTACTGATACTAGTTTGGAATGTCGGAGAATTTCCAAGTAAACAAAGACAATAAAATCAGTCTCAATAGTACGACAACTCGACAAGAATGTCTAAAATCACATATCATCCTCCTCCTCATCATCATCATCATCTGTAGTGCCAGCATGTCCACCATGTCCGAATGGACCGGCTCCAGAGGTGTGTGGAGTAGCACCAGAACTACGGTACCAATTATAAGCGTTCCCTGGCTGGAACAAAGAATGGACCGCCTCATCCTCAATGCGGTAACCAGATACAGTATGGTCTCTAGGAAGAGAACTAGCAGAATGACCCGTCTGAGCAAATCGAAGATCGACAAACAAGTTGGCAATAGCCTGGAACCGAGTCATGTCACGAAACTTACGTTCCTTGGAGGTGTCAACAAAGAAAGTCTGCATATCCGAAAGGTGCTGATGAATACCCTCAAAAGTCATAGAGTAGGTCTGAGGAGGAACATGTGCAGTAGGAGCAGGCGCAGGAGGTGGAGGAACAGTGGCAATGCTACGACGAGAAAGCTTGAGAAACTTGGGCTCAGGGTCCGGAGCACAAGTGGATAAGTCGATATCAAAACACTGAAAGATGCGAGGGATAAGCATCGCATAAGAGAGATTACAGCCTCTTTCGCGACATCTACCCATCATCTGGATGATAGTCTTAGGGGCAGAAAAAGGAATCCCCTTAAGAATCTGATAGAGGACAGAGAGTTCTAGTACAGTGACATCATCTTTCGAAGTAGATTTTGGAAGAATAGTGGAATGGATGATGCGATGTAACTCGCAGTTAAACAAGTTCAAGTTATTGGCCTTGAACTTTCCAGGACGAGCACGTGCTGGCACACAAAGCTCATTCTTGAAACTAACAAGAGTTGTGCCCTCGAAAAAGTCGAAGTCGGTGATGTCATCGAGCAGGGCACCTTCATTTTGAATACCAAGGATTTTTGCTAGCAACACATCATCGAACTCGATATCGATCCCGCCAACACGAGTTCTTACGGTAAAAGTGTCTAACACGAAGTTACAATAAAATAGTCTAAGGGCATTAGTAGCTATAGTGAATTGTTGGGTAATGAGACGGTGTAACCCTAATGCCTCAAACAAAGGACGATGATATGGAAATACAGTCCATTTGATTGGAGCGCCTGTGCATATTGTACGCATAGCAAAGTCGGCATACCATAGTAAAGCTTGATCATAAGTTTTGAAGTAAAACTCATCCGATACGTCGTCATCCGATTGGACCGAAGAAAAGAGTGAATCCATGTTCGAATCGGAAGACGATGCCTCTTCACTGGCATTAGTCTTCTTCCTCTTGAAAGGATTGAATCCCTTAGGCATTCTTTCCCAAAACTAGGTAATCCTAAGAATTTGAAAGTGGAGGAAAGAAGGAGTTATACCTTCCGAGAATCAAGTATGTTGTAGAGGATGCGATTCTCCGCACGAATCCAAATTTTGGATGGATCTCTCCACGTAGATTGGAAGAAAAGGAGTGGAGAAAAGCTAGGGTTTGGGGGTTCTTCGGCTGCTGCTGCTGCTGTGATGAAATAATTTGGAAGATATGAAGAGGAGAAGGCCTCGGGTTCTGACTTAAAAACTTACAGCACCAACAGAACTCTGGCCGAATTCGGACCGAACTCGGGCCGAATTCGCCTAGGGTTCTCCAGGGTTTTAAAAAAAATTGTAGGCCACATCCTTTTCATCAACTCATTTCAAATATTTAATTCAAAGTTTAGTAATTTTAAACTTCAAATAATATGAGATTAATATTATTTTATAAGTTAACTTTTGTTACTCAGTGTCTGTTTCAGATTAGCTGTAGGAGTACTGTCCCAGCTAATGGGAGTTCACCGGAGAACAATTGAGTACTGCTTTGCTTCGACCATAGTCGTGGTGACAGACAGACTCTTTGTAGGCTTGTCTCGAAAACAGTTATTGAGTATTGAATAAATTAATTAATAAAATAAAATTAATTAATATTATTGATATCTAAAATTCCTTATTCTCGACGTAAATAATTGAAACGATCTTCCGCTAGAGGTTTTATGAAAATGTCAGCCAATTGATTCTGTTTGTCTATGTATACAAGGCCTATATCTCAATTTTGTTGATGATCTCCAAGAAAATGATGTCGAATCTCGATATGCTTAGTACGAGAGTGACATACTGGATTCTTAGTCAAATTAATAGAACTAGTGTTATCACAGAAAATGGGTATGTGTGTGAAATGTAATCCAAAGTCTTCTAAAGTTTGCTTCATCCACAAAATTTGTGCACAACAACGTCCTGCGGCAATATACTCAGCCTCAGTTATTGATAATGCGCCAGAATTTTGCTTCTTGCTAAACCAAGAGACTAGGGCTTTTCCTAGGAAATAACATGTACCACTGGTACTTTTTCTATCCACTTTGCATCCGGCAAAATCAGCATCAGAATAACCGGTTAGGTCAAATGACATAGTTTTAGGATGCCATAAGCTGACAGAAGAAGTGCCTTTAAGGTATCGGAAGATACACTTAACTGCGCACAGATGTGATTCCTTATGAGTGGCTTGAAAACGTGCACACAAGCAAACACTAAACATAATGTCTGGTCGACTAGCAGTTAAGTACAGTAAGCTACCGATCATTCCTCGATACTTACGTATGTCGACGAGTTTACCTTGTTCATCAATATCAAGCTTGGTTGAAGTCGCCATTGGAGTGCTAAATGGTTTGACTGCTTCCAGATCGAACTTCTTTAATAAATCTTTTATGTACTTTGCTTGATTTATGAACATCCCATTATTGGTTTGTTTGATTTGCAGTCCGAGAAAGAATTTCAGCTCTCCCATCATGCTCATCTCAAACTCATTCTGCATACACTTTAAATTTTTTTGACAAAGATATTCATCAGTAGATCCAAAAATAATATCATCTACATAGATTTGAATCAAAAGAAGATTGTTATTCAAAGATTTTATAAACAATGTAGTGTCAACCTTTTCCTTTGAAAAAACTGTTATCAAGTAGAAAAGAGCTTAGACGATCGTACCAAACACGAGGGGCTTGTTTCAAACCGTATAAGGCTTTCTTCAACTTGAAAACATAATCAGGATTTTTGAAATCAGTAAAACCTGGAGGTTGAGCTACATAAACTTCTTCTTTTATAAAACCATTCAAAAATGCGCTTTTAACATTCATTTGAAATAATTTGAAATTATGAAAACATGCAGATGCACATAGCATGCGAATAGATTCTAATCTCGCAACTGGGCATAAGTCTCATCGTAGTCGATACCTTCTTCTTGATTGTATCTTTGAGCTACGAGTCAAGCTTTATTAAGAGTTACTAAACCATTCTCGTTCAGTTTGTTTCGGAATACCCAACGGGTGCCAATGACCGGATGATCAATGGACTTGGGAACAAGTTTCCAAATTTGATTCCGTTTGAATTGGTTTAATTCCTCTTGCATAGCATCTTACCAAAAATTATCACTACATGCTTTTTCAATATTTTTAGGTTCAAGCTGTGAAATAAAAGCAACACAAGAAGCTATATCTTTATTAGAGGAACGAGTACTTACACCTTTGGTAATCTCACCAATTACCAAGTCCTTTGGGTGATCTGCCAAGAATCTCATCTCTTTTGGCATATCCTCAGGATTGCTGGTTCTGACTTCTTTGCTTGAAGACTCAGCTGGTGCTTGGTGTGAAGGTTCTGATCTTTGTGGAAAGGTTTTGCAGTAGCTGTACTTGGTGTACTTACGTCTTCATTATCATCATCGTGTGAATGTTGATTTAGTTCATCAAACTTGACTTTAATTGATTCTTCGATGATCATGATTCTCTTATTGAAGACTCTGTACCCTTTGCTCTTTGCCGCATAACCTAAAAAGATGCTTTCATCGGCCTTTTCATCAAATTTACTCAGGTTGTCTTTAGTATTAAGAATAAAGCATTTACAACTAAATATCTTGAAGTATGAAACAGTGGGTGTTCTATCAAACCATAAGACAGAGAGTCTTCTTCGATATAGGTCGAATCAGAACCCTATTGAGAATATTGCAGGCTGTATTGACAGCTTCAGCCCAAAAGTATTTAGGTAGACTAAACTAGTTCAACATTACTCTAGCCATTTCAGATAGAGTTCTGTTCTTACGTTCCACAACTCTATTTTGTTTTGGAGTCATAGGGCAGGAAAACTCATACAAATAACCGTGTGTGTCACATAATTGGTTGAACTCTGCATTCTCAAATTTGTCGCCATGATCACTACGAATGCGAGTAATCATGAAACCTTTTTCATTCTGTACTTTCTTATAAAAGGTGACGAATTCTGACAAAGCATCGTTCTTGCGTGCAAGAAAATATACCCATGTGTATCTAGAGAAATCATATACAATGACAAATACATATAACATACCACCTAGACTATCAATTCTACTAGGTCCAAATAAGTCTATATGCACCAATTGTATAGGTCTAGTGGTACTTACATCGTTGTTGGACTTAAAGACGGATCGGGTAGCTTTGTTCTTTTCACATTCGCTACATACCGTATCATTCTTGAAAGATATTTCCGGTAAGCCGCGTACCAACTTCTTTATGAATAGTTTTGAAATTGTGTCCATGTTTGTATGACCTAGTCTCATATGCCATAGTTGACTCTCAATGCTCTTGGCCATCAAGCATCTACCTGCTTTGTTAGCATCTTCTAACAGATAGAAAATATATATGTTGTCTTTCCTGATACCTTTAAAGATAGTACTACCAGTTGAGCTATCAACTATAGTAAATTTGTCTTTGACGAAGTTAATGCCATAAACGTGATCAGCTAAATGGCTTATGCTGAGCAGATTATGTTTTAACTCGGTAACTAGACAGACATCTTTAATCACAGGATAGGGAGCCTTACCAATGTCACCGATATCGATTATGTACCCTCTTAAATTATTACCGAAGGAGACGTATCCTTCTTTATTCTTCTTCGACAGTGTTGCGAATAATGATGCATCACCGGTCATGTGCCGTGAGCAACCGCTGTCGAGGATCCATTTGCTTCTAGTATGTGAAAGGCGTCCCACCTACAAAATAGTTTACAGATGAAACTCTTGGTACCTATTTCTTGTAGGGTCCTGACATGTTAGTCTTTGGTATCCATGCATAAACATTTAAATCTACTAATTTTCTGATTCTACATGCAGAGGATATATGACCAATGAGGCCACAATAATGACATTTGTATGTTGAGTGTTGAAAGTAGTGTGAGGTGCATGATTGGTAGGTTTTGGTTTTCTAGTATAGAAAAATGCATGCCTATTAGTCTTCTTGGGCATAGGTTTGGTATGGTTCGGTCTGATAGTATTTGGTTTGGGTGTGTTCCGATGATTCGGTAATTGGCACGTGTTAGAATAGGAAGCAGCAACTTCAGACAGTTTTTCTAAACTAATTTCTAACTTTTCGAAGGTGTCATATAATCTAGTACAGTCAGATGTAAGTGTTTCCATTCTGACTTATACTCCTGAGTAAATTTACCGATCTTTGACTCCTTGACTTGTATTGTTCCTTCGTAGGTTACTTCGAGAAGTTTCCACTGTAACATCCAGTTTTCCAGAAGAGGGTAATTTTAAAATTTTGTAATTATAATTATAATTTAATGATATTTATTTTATATTATAATTTTTAGTGATTTTTAATTATTTTTAAACTATTTAAATTCATGACTTGTGATTTTGGTGTTGTGCTAGTAAACAGTAGAGACTGCCTACCCTAGAGCCTAGCCATGTGATTAGGGTATTTTTGACATTTTTAGGGTTATTTGGATTTATTATAATTTATTTGAATTTATGAAAATTTTTAGAATTTATTTTGGAATTGTTTGAATGAGGGTTGACTAGGTTGACTTTGACTAGCAATGACCTTGGTAGGCTAACCTAGAAGTTAACCCTAGTTGTGTTTGGACTTGGTTAGGTCATGTAACCCTAGTTAGACTAGAGTTGACCCATGGTATGGTTATTTGACTTAAGTTAGATTTAAGTCATAAGCCATGACTTGTGATTAAACCTTAAATCAACAACTAGCTTTAAAGCCCATAGGCCCACACCATGTACCCAAACCCTCACCCTAATCAGCCCATGGCAGCCAACCTAGGGTTCCACACCCTATTTAATGGCTCTTCCATTTGTTATTGCCTCTTTTATTAATTCCTCCAAGTTTTTGAAGAAAGAGGTAAGAGCCATCTTCCCCAATCCATAACTTTCCCATTCTAACTCCTTTTTGGCTCAAACCACTTGCATTAGATTCTAATTGTCTCCCTCTTGCTGTTCATGGAGGATAATCCCAACTTTGGGACAATTTGGAGAGTTTGGCTAACAAGGAGAAACCCCTCTTTTGGAGCTTTTCATTAGAATTTCAACATATAGGTAAATCCCTATTCCCTCCACCAAATTTAGTTTTCTTTGCATGGATAGGAAGCCCTAGGTGTCCCCTAGCAGTAGGGATTGGATTTGTGTCATTTCGTGTCCGTTTGGTGTCCGTATCGGACACGTGTCTTGATGTGTGTATAGGTGTTTGTTTAAATGTCACAAAGGAAATTTATTTGCTATTTTCGAAAAGTAATTGAATGAAAATGTTGATTTAAATGTGTTTACTAATTCCCCCATGACTGAGTTGGTTTTCGAGCCGTGTCTGTGTCCAAATAGGACACGAACACGCTCGCAGCACTCACGGGCAGTGCCCTGCTACTCGGGGGCTATAACTCCCTGTACACGACACCTCTGGACACGAAATTTGGTTTGGACACTGTTTAGGTGACTGACACGAGGCTCACAAATTTTTGTGGGTTTTTATTCAGTGGTTTGAGAGCAATCGCACGCGCACAGATTTGACACTGTGTGCACGCACGCAGAAATCGCGTCTGATACGCTCATTTTTCTTGGACACGACACGTGTTGAGGGTTGTGCAGACATGTGGACACACACCCCTAGGTCCCCTCCACGCGTGTGCACAAGCACGGCATATCTCGAGCTCTGTGTCGAGCCCAATCGAGCTCGACACGGCTGCACGAGGAATGTTTTCCCTGTTTTCTGATGTGCAGTATTTACCATGTTTGGACACCACGTGTCAACTTGTGTGGACACTAGTGCACTCACCCAGACACGTACACATTGTACACAATGCTTACCAACCTTTTCTTTGGGTTTTTGCTATGTTTTGATATTCGAAATTGGGTGAAATCCCTATTTTCTGATTGAACTGTAAATTCCTGATACCACTGTTCTTCCCTCTTTTTTCAGAATTTAAATCCGATTGTTGTGAAGTTTAATTGCTTTGTTAGCTCATTTACACATGTTTTGTTTTACTTAAATGATTGGTTGTGATTAGCATTAGGAGATAGGGTTTTGAATTGGAATTTTGGACTGTCAACATGCCACTGTCTTCATTCACTGTTATAAAACCTAAAATTTTTACCACCCTTGCATGCACTGTCATGTGAACCATATCATTAGTTCATGTTAGATCGATTTTGTTTACATTTGATTAGGCTTTATGTCATAGAAGGAGAATATTAGACAGTGCATTGGGTTTGATAATGTATTTAACTGTCTTGGGTTTGAAATTCTTTTGAACTGTCATTTTGATTCATATTTTTTTTTACTGTCAATCCTAAGCTGGGATTGATTCCTATTCTAAATACCTGACTTGACATCCCAGTTTCGAACTGAAATTGGAATGATCAAGTGAACTATTCTTCCTAATTTTTTACTGTCAAATGGTTCAGAAATTTCTAACTGAGTTTTGGTTGTTAAGGAAATGGGGATTGGTTCATTGCATTGAATTGAAACCAGGGGTTTGATCCTCTAGTTACTTGTCACACATATGTCAAGCCTATTTACACTTTCTGAAATAGCTGCACCCCTCCACACACTATTTTTCCTCAATACTACATACACACAAGCACACATCTGTCATTTTCCTCACTCTAACACTCACCCTTACATGAACACACACCATAAACTAACTGTCACACATTGTCTTGTGCACACACATGGACTGATAGGTCCTGAGATCAATGGATGCATGATTGTGTAATATATGTATGCGTTGTTCCCTGGAAAAAGAAAACTGAATGTATATACACCCACACTCTATTATGTTTTTCCCTGTCATCAAACCTGAGAACACTTGGACTGATTGTATTTCCTAAGTTTTATTTTCCAACTGATTTGTGTGTTCTTATGAACTGAGATTTCTGGGTGTTGTGTAGGACTCAATCTGAGATGGATTGGGTTCTCCTATGGACTGATTTGAAGGGGATAGCTCACTCTTTAACTGAGTTTTCATTCAAGTCACTGATTTTTCCCTGAACTTTAAACCTGAGATTTATTCCCTTGAATTGTATTGAATGATTATGTTGTTGATGTGATTTCATTTGAACTGAGAATGAGGTCCCTGTTTTCCCAATTGCCAAACTGATTTTCCTTCCTTTATGAGAACTGTATTGTAATGATTTCTATTTCCTAGGAATAACCCATTCTTATATCACTGATTTTTACATTGATATAGCTACTGTTTTACATTGTCTAATAATGTTGCTTCCCATTCCAGTTTACACAGTTCTATTGCCTTGTTTTCCAGTGACACACTCATGCCTAACACACACCCCCCCTCATGCCATGTCTATATCACACACAAGTGTCACACACTCATGCCTCACTCTTACTCACATCCCACACACACACATATGTTTCCCTATACATGCCTATGTATATATATATAGTATAAATATAATATATGCATGTGTGTGTACTAGTATATATATGTATTATATAAATACATGTGTGATATGAATATAGGTAGCCTATATGCTAGTGTATTATATATTATAATATATATATATCAATATTGTTGTATTTTAGATTTGAATATTGTCATATGATTATGTAATATATATTATAGGCATAGTGTAGCCTAGGGCCTAGGCTCTTAGCCTATGGGTGCGACTGTGTGTCAGTGTAAAGTCTAGATTAGACTTGTGTAGTCTTGTTAGACTTAGAATAGACTAGTTTGACCAAGTTTGACTTCTAGAGTAGACCAGAGTTGACCAAGAGTTGACTTGGGCCTAGATTGACCTAGAATCATGTAGAATGCATAGTAGGACTTCATTATATCATTTTAGACTTGTTGTGACCTGTGCTGTTCTGATTAGGAGCCAGACACCTCTCCTCGGACAGTATATTTCATTCGGACACTCAGATACAGGAGTGTACATTCTCTGATCATTTTATAACTTGCTTAGAATTATATTCCTGCTCT
This sequence comes from Iris pallida, assembly GCA_029216955.1. Taxonomy (NCBI): domain Eukaryota; kingdom Viridiplantae; phylum Streptophyta; class Magnoliopsida; order Asparagales; family Iridaceae; genus Iris; species Iris pallida. The sequence continues at coordinate 925,119 of JANAVB010018199.1, read as the reverse complement.
AGTTTACCTTATTTGATGCTGTCATGATATTATCACGGATTGGTACTATATGGATCCCTACATTGAGATGTTATCCCCCTCGGGAGCATCGGATACATTGTGTCATGTGTTTCATGTGCATCGTGTATTCCTCGCTCTCATGTTATTCATGTTCTCATGTGCATCATGCTCGTTCATGCTCGCTCGTGTACTCTCATGTGCTCTCATGAATCGATCGTGTTTCCCATGTATCTCGTGTATAACCTATATTACATGTGCACTCATTTATGAGCTTTCATGTGAATTTCATGTGCACCCGTTTATGGGCCCCCATGTGAACTTCATGTGCACTCATGTATGAGCTCTCATGTATATTTCATGTGCACCCATTTATGGGTTTCATGTGAAAACCATGTACGTAACATAACTTATTTGGATCCTTGTGTATTGATTGGGGTATGGGGGAGTATAAATAGTCATGTGAACAATTCCAAAGTAGTATAGCCATGTACACCTCTTTAGTATAGTCATGTGCAAATCCAGCCGTTCATATGTCGACTTTGTACTCTAAATCACTAGTCACTGGTAGCTCTCTACTTATAGTAGATATTCTATTACAGTTCTCTTCCTGTTTACATCATGTACTTTCTTTCAGTTTTATGTATCGTACTCTCTTGCATATTTATATTCTCTAACCTGTTATGATCTGCGTGAGATGTATTGTGCTCGCTCCCGTCCTGACTGGACCTGTTGAAAATTTTACAGAGGATGATGAGGAACCCTGCACCCCTTACTTTGGAGCTTGCCTAGATGACACTCGCGATCTGGACCCCTGGGGAGGTTCAGGCAGCTGCTGAGGATGATACCCTTGCTTAGTGTAGACAGCTTAGACTGTTTCTTTTCATGTTTAGTTGTTGTCTTTATTTTTCAGAGTTGTATATTTTAGAGATGTTGAGACTGGTAGTTGGTGAGACTTGTTATTTCTTTTATGTTGTACCTCAGTTGAGGATTTCTTTATCTATTTCATCGTGCTACATTCTACCTTAGATTGTGATTGAGTTGTACCTCTGTGTTTGGTCTCCAATTTGGAGAGTATTTCATGTTAGTTAGTTATAGTTCATGACCTAGAACAGCATTCTACCACCGACACTGCGGCGTAGGCTGGGCGCTGTTACGTACTCGTACCCTCACGGTGTGTGCGGGTCGTGACACGTTTTTAGTGGTGGCCCATGCAGGTCGAGTTTGTGTAGTGGTATTCGAATTAGAGTATTACTACAGCCTGCAGTAGGATTAGGATTATTTTGAGGTACTCAATCACATTAGGAAAAACTCTTGACTGGATTCCTGCCATCTAAATTCCTGTTGAAGAATGCTTCCTTGAATAACTGTCCTCCCTTGAATTATCGATTCTATCTCAGTATTGATTCCTTGTTTGATCTGTCTCCAGGATGGTGATTGAGACACGATCGCATCGCTCTGGCCCAGTAGACGCTGGTGAAAGGCCTACCACCCCTCGCCTGATTGTGGACGCTGGGACCACAGCACCCCCTATTTCTGCTCATATAGGAGTTTCTGCAGTTTTTGGGAGCGCACCTCCACCTGTCCGGAGGTCTTCCCCCGTCATTCCAGATTTGTACCAACAGCAGTTACCTTCAGGGACAGTAGATGCGGCTCAGATGTTTACCCTCTTCCAGCGATTCATGGAGTTTCAGCAGCAGATACAGTAGAGCAAGTCTGCTGATATCCGACAGAGCATACAAAATACTCACCAGTTGGTCAGGACGACCATGGAGCTGGTGGCTGCTCAGCCACAGGGAGGCCAGATGCAGCCGCATCAGCCGAGGACTCCAGACATCCATTCCTTCAAGAAGATGGGACCCCGAGACTTCAAGGGTACAGAGGGCATCATATACGCTGACGATTGGATAGAGCACATCGAGAAGATATTCCGATTGTCACAAATACCAGCAGGATTACAGATCGAGGCAGCCGCCAGTCAGATGCAGGACTTGGCCCGTACCTGGTACCAGACGGACCCGAGGATTGGTACAGCCGGTCAGACTGGGGCAGCGTTCAAGAAACTGTTCAAGGAGAAATTCTTTCCCGATACCGCACTCCGTGCTTTGGAGGCACAGTTCGAGAGTTTGGTTCAGGAAAACCAGACCATTGAGGAGTACGCTGGAGAGTTCAGTCGTTTGAGCAGATTCATTGAGGATCTTACCGAGGTCGAACAGGCGAGGAGGTTTCGCAGGGGTTTGATCGGAGAGATCAAGTCATATACCAAGAGCAACCGCGACGCCACTTTCGAGCAGATTCTGGTAGGAGCCATGACAGCGGAGGACGATCTTGGGCTGAAGGAGAAGAGGATGCGAGACACTCAGGGAGCTAGTGGCAGTGCGGGACCGGCCATGAGGCCCCACCTACAGATTCAGCAGCAGGTGCCCCGTTTGCAGATTCAGCAGCAGTTCCAGCAGCAGTATCAGCAGCCGAGGGTCTACCTTCAGCAGCGGCAGTTTCAGGACCGTGTACCCTTTCAGCAGACGCAGCAGCCACAGAGGCAGCAGCAGGCCCCGGAACAACAGCTAGTTATTATTTGCCCTTTCTGTAAGAGACCAGGGCATGGTTGGGTCAAATGCCGGAAGAGGCTGGGCAGATGTTTGCTTTGCGGAGGATCCGATCATTGTCTGAGAGAGTGTCCCGAGTCATCGGGACAGACAGTTCAGGGAGCAGGAGCTAGGGCTCCGATAGACCAGCAGACGGAATTACCCTTACCAACTCAGCAGCAGAGGTACATGCAGCATCAGCAACAGGCCAGGGGAGGCCAACAGGAGCGAGCTTTCGACAGGACAGTCGAGGATGCTCTGGCCAGTAGAGATCTTGCTGCAGGTTTCGTTCTATTCGATTTCCTTTCCGCAATTGCCTCTTATAACTGCCTTGAAATTTCGATTCCCTCTGTTCCTTGTTAATTTATTAATTCTGTCATGTTGTTCTTGTGTTATGTTTAATTTTCTTCTGAGATGAATCATATGGGCTAGGTCACCTTGGTTATGGAATCGAGAATCTTCGATGGTCGTGTTTAGCTGGCATAGTGAGGACATATAGTCAGATTTAGGACGTATTTCTCGGGTGTTGGAATTTAAGGTTTTCGCTGCCAAGCATGCGGCAATGCGAAAATTTTAAATACCATAATTCTAGAGGTATGTGCCTTAGTCGAGGACTCTGTGATTATCGTAGCCTTGCTCACTAGCACGACGAAGATTATGAGTATCATGATTTTGGACAGACGCATATGATTATCTGACGGTATGCTTGAGACTTTGTTTGTGGGGTGTTTGACCTAGAAGGCCTGCTACCATTTTAATTTCGAGGACGAAATTTTTATAAGGTGGGTAGAATTGTAACACCCAGTTTTCCAGAAGAGGATAATTTTGAAATTTTGTAATTATAATTATTATTTAATGATATTTATTTCATATTATAATTTTTAGTGATTTTTAATTATTTTTAAACTATTTAAATTCATGACTTGTGATTTTGGTGTTGTGCTAGTAAATAGTAGAGACTGCCTACCCTAGAGCCTAGCCATGTGATTAGGGTATTTTTGACAATTTTAGGGTTATTTGGATTTATTATAATTTATTTGAATTTATGGGAATTTTTAGAATTTATTTTGGAATTGTTTGAATGAGGGTTGACTGGGTTGACTTTGACTAGCAATGACCTTGGTAGGCTAACCTAGAAGCTAACCCTAGTTGTGTTTGGACTTGGTTAGGTCATGTAACCCTAGTTAGACTAGATTTGACCCATAGTATGGTTATTTGACTTAAGTTAGATTTAAGTCATAAGCCATGACTTGTGATTAAACCTTAAATCAACAACTAGCTTTAAAGCCCATATGCCCACACCATGTACCGAAACCCTCACCCTAATCAGCCCATGGCAGCCAACCTAGGGTTCCACACCCTATTTAATGGCTCTTCCATTTGTTATTGCCTCTTTTATTAATTCCTCCAAGTTTTTGAAGAAAGAGGTAAGAGCCATCTTCCCCAATCCATAACTTTTCCATTCTAACTCCTTTTTGGCTCAAACCACTTGCATTAGATTCTAATTGTCTCCCTCTTGCTGTTCATGGAGGATAATCCCAGCTTTGGGACAATTTGGAGAGTTTGGCTAACAAGGAGAAACCCCCCTTTTGGAGCTTTTTATTAGAATTTCAACATATAGGTAAATCCCTATTCCCTCCACCAAATTTAGTTTTCTTTGCATGGATAGGAAGCCCTAGGTGTCCCCTAGCAGTAGGGATTGGATTTGTGTCATTTCGTGTCCGTTTGGTGTCCGTATCGGACAGGTGTCTTGATGTATGTATAGGTGTTTGTTTAAATGTCACAAAGGAAATTTATTTGCTATTTTCGAAAAGTAATTGAATGCAAATGTTGATTTAAATGTGTTTACTAATTTTCCCAGGACTGAGTTGGTTTTCGAGCCGTGTCCGTGTCCAAATAGGACACGAACACGCTCGCAGCACTCACGGGCAGTGCCCTGCTACTCGGGGGCTATAACTTCCTGTACACGACACCTCTGGACACAAAATTTGGTTTGGACACTGTTTAGGTGACTGACACGAGGCTCACAAATTTTCGTGGGTTTTTATTTAGTGGTTTGAGAGCAATCGCACGCACACGGATTTGACACTGTGTGCACGCACGCGGAAATCGCGTCTGATACGCTCATTTTTCTTGGACACGACACATGTTGAGGGCTATGCAGACATGTGGACACACACCCCTAGGTCCCCTCCACGCGTGTGCAGAAGCACGACATATCTCGAGCTCTGTGTCGAGCCCAATCGAGCTCGATACGGCTGCACGAGGAATGTTTTCCCTGTTTTCTGATGTGCAGTATTTACCATGTTTGGACACCCCGTGTCAACTTGTGTGGACACGAGTGCACTCACCCAGACAAGTACACATTGTACACAATGCTTACCAACCTTTGCTTTGGGTTTTTGCCATGTTTTGATATTCGAAATTGGGTGAAATCCCTATTTTCTGATTGAACTATAAATTCCTGATACCGCTGTTCTTCCCTCTTTTTTCAGAATTTAAATCCGATTGTTGTGATGTTTAATTGCCTTGTTAGCTCATTTACACATGTTTTGTTTTACTTAAATGATTGGTTGTGATTAGCATTAGGAGATAGGGTTTTGAATTGGAATTTTGGACTGTCAACAGGCCACTGTCTTCATTCACTGTTATGAAACCTGAAATTTTTACCCTTGAATGCACTGTCATGTGAACCATATCATTAGTTCATGTTAGATCGATTTTGTTTACATTTGATTAGGCTTTATGTCATAGAAGGAGAATATTAGACAGTGCATTGGGTTTGATAATGTATTTAACTGTCTTGGGTTTGAAATTCTTTTAAACTGTCATTTTGATTCATATTTTTTTTTACTGTCAATCCTAAGCTGGGATTAATTCCTATTCTAAATACCTGACTTGACATCCCAGTTTTGAACTGAAATTGGAATGATCAAGTGAACTATTCTTCCTAATTTTTTACTGTCAAATGGTTCAGAAATTTCTAACTGAGTTTTGGTTGTTAAGGAAATGGGGATTGGTTCATTGCATTGAATTGAAACCAGGGGTTGGATCCTCTAGTTACTTGTCACACATATATCAAGCCTATTTACACTTTCTGAAATAGCTGCACCCCTCCACACACTATTTTTCCTCAACACTACATACACACAAGCACACATCTGTCATTTTCCTCACTCTAACACACCCTTACATGAACACACACCATAAACTAATCGTCACACATTGTCTTGTGCACACACATGGACTGATAGGTCCTGAGATCAATGGATGCATGATTGTGTAATGAATGTATGCATTGTTCCCTGGAAAAAAAAACTGAATGTATATACACCCACACTCTATTATGTTTTTCCCTGTTATCAAACCTGAGAACACTTGGACTGATTGTATTTCCTAAGTTGTATTTTCCAACTGATTTGTGTGTTCTTTTGAACTGAGATTTCTGGGTGTTATGTAGGACTCAATCTGAGATGAATTGGGTTCTCCTATGGACTGATTTGAAGGGGATAGCTCACTCTTTAACTGAGTTTTCATTCAAGTCACTGATTTTTTCCTGAACTTTAAACCTGAGATTTATTCCCTTGAATTGTATTGAATGATTATGTTGTTGATGTGATTTCATTTGAACTGAGAATGAGGTCCCTGTTTTCCCAATTGCCAAACTGATTTCCCTTCCTTTATGAGAACTGTATTGTAATGATTTCTATTTCCTGGGAATAACCCATTCCTATATCACTGATTTTTACATTGATATAGCCACTGTTTTACATTGTCTAACAATGTTGCTTCCCATTCCAGTTTACACAGTTCTATTGCCTTGTTTTCCAGTGACACGCTCATGCCTAACACACCCCCCCTCATGCCATGTCTATATCACACACAAGTGTCACACACTCATGCCTCACTCTCACTCACATCCTACACACACACACATATGTTTCCCTATACATGCCTATGTATATATATAGAGTATAAATATAATATATGCATGTGTGTGTACTAGTATATATATGTATTATATAAATACATGTGTGATATGAATATAGGTAGCCTATATGCTAGTGTATTCTATATTATAATATATATATCAATATTGTTGTATTTTAGATTTGAATATTGTCATGTGATTATATAATATATATTATAGGCATAGTGTAGCCTAGGGCCTAGGCTCTTAGCCTATGGGTGCGACTGTGTGTCAGTGTAGAGTCTAGATTAGACTTGTGTAGTCTTGTTAGACTTAGAATAGACTAGTTTGACCTAGTTTGACTTCTAGAGTAGACCAGAGTTGACCAAGAGTTGACTTGGGCCTAGATTGACCTAGAATTATGTAGAATGCATAGTAGGACTTCATTATATTATTTTAGACTTGTTGTGACCTGTGCTGTTCTGATTAGGAGCCAGACACCTCTCCTCGGACAGTACATTTCATCCGGACACTCAGATACAGGCGAGTATATTCTCTGATTATTTCATAACTTGCTTAGAATTATATTCCTGCTCTAGTTTACCTTATTTGATGCTGTCACGATATTATCACGGATTGGTACTATATGGATCCCTACATTGAGATGTTATCCCCCTCGGGAGCATCGGATACATTGTGTCATGTGTTTCATGTGCATCGTGTATTCCTCGCTCTCATGTTATTCATGTTCTCATGTGCATCATGCTCGTTCATGCTCGCTCGTGTACTCTCATGTGCTCTCATGAATCGATCGTGTTTCCTATGTATCTCGTGTATAACCTATATTGCATGTGCACTCATTTATGAGCTTTCATGTGAATTTCATGTGCACCCGTTTATGGGCCCCCATGTGAACTTCATGTGCACTCATGTATGAGCTCTCATGTATATTTCATGTGCACCCATTTATGGGTTTCATGTGAAAACCATGTACGTAACATAACTTGTTTGGATCCTTGTGTATTGATTGGGGTATGGGGGAGTATAAATAGTCATGTGAACAATTCCAAAGCAGTATAGCCATGTGCACCTCTTTAGTATAGTCATGTGCAAATCCAGCCGTTCACATGTCGACTTTGTACTCTAAATCACTAGTCACTGGTAGCTCTCTACTTATAGTAGATATTTCTATTACAGTTCTCTTCCTGTTTACATCATGTACTTTCTTTCAGTTTCGTGTATCGTACTCTCTTGCATGTTTATATTCTCTAACCTGTTATGATCTGCGTGAGATGTATTGTGCTCGCTCCCGTCCTGACTGGATCTGTTGAAAATTTTACAGAGGATGATGAGGAACCCTGCACCCCTTACTTTGGAGCTTGCCTAGATGACACTCGCGACCTGGACCCCTGGGGAGGTTCAGGCAGCTGCTGAGGATGATACCCTTGCTTAGTGTAGACAGCTTAGTCTGTTTCTTTTCATGTTTAGTTGTTGTCTTTATTTTTCAGAGTTGTATATTTTAGAGATGTTGAAACTGGTAGTTGGTGAGACTTGTTATTTCTTTTATGTTGTACCTCAGTTGAGGATTTCTTTATCTATTTCATCGTGCTACATTCTACCTTAGATTGTGATTGAGTTGTACCTCTGTGTTTGGCCTCCAATTTGGAGAGTATTTCATGTTAGTTAGTTATAGTTCATGACCTAGAACAGCGTTCTACCGCCGACACTACGGCGTAGGCTGGGCGCTGTTACGTACTCGTACCCTCACGGTGGGTGCGGGTCGTGACATCCACAGTTCATTTGATGTTGTGCAAGTCGACACTCTGTTTAACTCAGTTCTGTCTAAAACACAAAATAAAGCGTTAATAGCACGTGCGTCAAGACTGGCCTTTTTTTTATCTTCAGTATATTTATCATGGGGTTTATCACCTAAAACTCCCTCAACAGTAATACGAGGAGGCTTTTTTTAGCCATCAATAACTATAGACCGTAAGTCAAAATTAAGAGATTTTAAGAAGAAACTCATCCGTATTTTCCAATAAGTGTAGTTTGTGCCGTCAAACAGTGGAGGTCTGTTTGTGGCTCGGCCTTTACTTGTGAATTTCACAGTTGCCATGTGTAATGCTGTGATCTATAAAACAATTGAATATAACTTCAATTTTATCTTGCTTTACCTGTTTAACCTGTTTTGATACCAATTGTAGGAACGAAGTCGTAAAGCAGAATACTCTAGAAGGGAAGGGGGAGTGAATAGAGTAGGCAGCAGAATATTACTAATTTAAAACTTGTTAGCAGTTAGATCGCAGAAATAATATCAATAATCACAAAGTAATAACTGTAAAAAAAAGATCAGAAGGCAAACGCAAATACAACGATTTATACTGTTTTTCCTCTTGTGAGGACTAGTCCAGTCGGAAGAACTCTATCTTTCAGTTGAATTCACTATTGGAAAATCTCGCAAGTTTTCATACGAAGTCCTTACAACTTCTACAGACGCGAGCTTTGATACGAAGAACTCGACCAACTTCAGTTTTGAAGAGTCTTTCTTCAATCAAGCATCTGATTACAATTTCTCTGAAATCTTCTAGACCACACCGTACCGGCAAATTGACTAGAGAATTGTAACTGGCTTGGGATTTGAAAATAAAAGCTTTTTTAGAAAACTCTTTGAAAGAAACATAAGCTTTAGAAGAGAAGAGATGAAAGTGAATGAGTGATTTTAAATGTTCAGAATTCCTCTCTATTTATAGTTTTTTTAAAGGCAAAACTATGGCATAATTCGAGCAGAATTTGGACAGAACTCTATGTAACAATCCGCAACTGAAGGAAGACCAAGTTCAAAAATCCAACGTTCACATAACATTAACTCTGGCCGAACTCTGGCCGAGTTCTGCCAGGATTGGTCAGGAATATTTTAAGAAAATATTTTTGGGCTTTTTGAAATTCTTCAGAAGCTTTTGTAAATAAGAGATGTTTTTCAAAACATAGGTCATTTTTGTAAACGATTTTGGATAGCCTATTTGCCAGTACGACTTGGTGTATAAT
>JANAVB010018199.1:890582-910582 GCA_029216955.1 Iris pallida | reverse complement strand
AAGGATTACTTTTGACCCGAGACTTGGTCAAAATTTATTGTGTCAAATTCATTGACATTAATGTAAGGTTCATTCCATTAATTTAGGGCCTTTGACTATACGCCACTTGGCGCATGGGTTTAACCGTGTTTGGCTTATAAATAGGGGTGTTTTGAGAGGAAACTCATTCGTTATCCCTCTTCCTCCACTTAATGTTGGAGACTATATTGCATTTCGATGGCTGCAAGTCTCCTCCTTGGTGAGCTTGACAGCAATTGTGTCAGTCGTGGGCTAGGATCGTAGATATCTCTGTTTAAGAAAGTGACCAGTTTGATGAAGGACTTTATTAGAAGGCTAAGATGAACATGGCTGACTATAGGCAGAATAGTCTTTGTTTGTGCATCATTCAATAAGCATATAAGCTTTTTATTCTTAAGCTTATAAGATATAACATCTTTTCTAGCTTGCTTATAATTGTTTCTAAGCTTCTTGTACTCATCAAATAAATCATGGAAAGCAACAGACAATTCATCAAAAGAAAATTCATTCTCTTTAAGTAAAGGATTGTCATATACCTCATTCGTGTCTATTGCCAAAAGATATCGATTTACAATTTGATAAGGGCTTTCTTCTTCTTTGGAGTCGCTTGCATCGCTTTCACACTATATGCTTGTATTTGCAAACTTCTTTGATGATGTCCTTTTGGATGAGCAATCATAGCGATAATTATACAAATAAAACCAGAATAAGTAGCAAATCCAATTGGAGCACATCCCTCACATATTCACATGCTGCACCTTCATTTTTTATGTAGTTCTTGAGAGAGCAAGACCATAAATTATTAATTTATGTTAATAAGCTTGTTGACCAACAAGAAAATAAGAGAAAAATACCCTAGAGAAAATAAGGAGAGTATAATATTAATATACCGGTGCTTATGTGTTTAAATTTAGGGTAAAGATCCATTTTGCAAAATAAAAATTAAAATACACATATAGGGCTTGTCACGTCCCAGAACCAGAATACTGGAGAGCGGGGGTCAGACACAGCCAGCTACGTACATTGAAGTGAAACCCACCTCGCAATACGGTCACTGCTGTCTTGATGCATTAGAGTTTATCTACAAGCCATCAGTCTCTTATGGTCAAGAACAAACCTAGTGTCTCAATCTCAAGCAAGCAATTAAATGTTACAAGATGTTAGATCATCAGACATACAAAGTAAGGCATCACAAATATTACATATTCAAATGATCATGAAGCTAGTCATACAAAATGTGAAGACTAGCAAGAGTTAAGTCATACATGATCATCCCTAGGATTTGTCAATAATGTTACAGCCCTTAGGAAAACAGAAATTAAGTTTCAACACGAGCTAACACTTGCTCGGCAGCTAAACGCCTCAAAAGAATAATTTACAATAGAGTGGGAGAGCTGTAACCCTACTTTTCTGGAATTAATAAATTTTGATATTTTTCGAGATTAACAATTTTGAAAATTTATTATTTTGATTTAGTTTGATAAATGTTAATTTTCTGACAACCTCATTATGGTTTATGAGTCTATGGAAGTAAATTATTGGTTTTAATCTTTATTAGGAATTTTGAAGAGATAAAGGCTCTAGTAATTAGTCACATGGTTAACAACTAACTTAGATTATTCTCCAAGAAATTGTAACAAACTTTTTTTCCCTCTAAACCACCTTACAACCTTTCTAACAACTTCTATAACAAATCTTGGGGCCAACATGTAATTTAATAAATTTTCATATACTAAATTGCAATTGTTCCTTCCTTCAGCTCACTCTACATATACATTAGAGGAGAGAGAGAAACTCAGTATCACTCTCACAACTGAAGCTTTTCCTAAATTTCCTTTCCGACTCAAACCCTAACCGTAAATTACTCCGGCGAGCGACAATGACGACGACGATGGTCCCCTAGCCGACGACTGAAGAAATGACCACCACGACGACAGCGTTCGATCGAGGCTTTGATTCTCCCTGATGGCGAGTTCTCCCACGACGACGATCGCGAGCTTTTCCGGTGATGTCGATGGCGAGGACGAAGTCTCTCAATGCCTAGGCGACTATTCCCGACGGCGTACAACCTTGTGCGCGTAGATTGACTGCTCTGGCGTTGTTTTCGTTCATCCACCGCGAGCTCCAGTCTCAGAGATGTTTGTCTCCACGTCAATGGCGAGGTGACTTCTCCGACGAGCGGATCTTGACATTCTTCATCTCCTTCAACCGATCGTTCAAATTACAGTAAGTATCGATCTGTATTCTACATTTAATATCGCAATCTCGATTGCGCGTTCTGTTCTTCGATCCTGCGGTTGATCATCGTTCTCCTTTTTCCTGTGGAGGTTCATTGCAAGGGATAGATCCGGTTGGGGTCTTGTGATTTCTGAACAGATCTATAATTAGAAGCTCATTCATCGAGTTTTGACACATGTCTGATCAGTGAGTTCGTTCTTCCATCATTCGATCTATAAGGGGTTGCTACAAATTCTTATGAGCAGTTGTGTTGGTTGGTTTCTAATAGGGTGTTTAGATCGAAGAATCGACAATCAATTCAATCTCTGGTAGAACGATTGGATCGAATTATGGTAAGTAGTTAATTCCAGCATTTTCATAACTCTTGATGCAAATTCTTATGAGTTGAGTATCAATTAGTCTGATACTTTGTTCTCTTTCATGATCTGGACTTGTTCGTTCAAACGCTGCAGTGAGCTCTTGAGTTCTTGGATCGTGTGCGGCTCAGTTGGACGCATCTTGTATCCCGTCGGATTCTCCTTCAGGTATTATGCTGTCTTCTTCTTGATTGTAAGTTTTCGTATCAAACTTGATATGAGTGGGTGTTGGCCAGGATCGATAGGTTTGGGTGTAGCCGTGTCCAGTGTGCGTACCAGGAAATCGTTGTGTCCAACCCGGTGTTGCATGTCCGGGTGCCGTTGTGTTCGTGTGCCAGTTCTGTAGCCGTGTCCAGGTGATGGTCATATTCAGTATGTGTGCGTGTGAAGGGATGGGAACCGGCAGGATCTTGCCTATCCGATTTATAACTGATTGTATAATTCTTGTTTATTTTGGGTTTGAAGCTTTGTTGTATATTCTACTACTCTTTTGGATTATGTTAGTTGTAGATTGATAGTTGTTGTATAGTTATATATATTTGTCTATATAATTTTCTTGATATTTTGTTGCAGTAAATTATGAATTTTTGGGATTTCTTAGTTTTGTTTGTCTATTGAACTTTTACTTTCTTTCATATTAAGAACTAGACAGTTATTTTTGAACTTCTGAATCTTCGGTTTTGGAAATAGTTAATAAGTTTGGTTTGAATGTTTCTGCTATTACCTCTAGTTTGGACCAGAGTGGTGAGTCTTGATGGGCTAGCCTGTATAGTAGTAGCAGGGATTGGTTGTGGGAAACCTGTGTAATAACACATATTGGAAGAGGCTGGTGTGTGGCTTGTAGGACTCTTGTGTACATATGTTGATAATTTTTTAGTTGTGTTGGTTATACATAGTTGTTGGGACTGTAGGATTCAACTAGGTTTGTGTTGAGCTTGGGTATTATATTTGGACTTGGTATGCTGGTGAGTTGTTAGCATGTTGATGTTGAGTAGCCGGTTGATTTGGGGTTTAAATGTGTATGTTAAGTGGTGTTGTTTCTTTGACAATTGGAGTTAAGCCTTGTTTAAAGGATTACTGGTGTGTTGGGCCAATTCCTTATTTAGTTCTTTTGAACACATGATTTCTAGGCCTAACTATGGTTGAGCCTATTTTAATCCATGAGAGAACCATTGTAGTTAATTAAATTGTTCAATATATTGACTCTAAAATTTTGTCTAAAAATAATGTTACATAATTAACTAGTATATATTTCTTTATGCTAAAATCTATAACATATTTTGCTAAATAGATTTTAACTCTTTCTCCTATAATATTTTTTACTAATAAATCTTTATCTAAGTGAAATTAGTATAGTGAAAGACAAGAGATAATTAGCTGGTATCATTGATTAGATAGTAACCAACTTATATCCATATTCAGGTGGACATAGAGACTATCTTCCTATTTATGATCACCTCGAGCAAGGCAAGTACATTCTATGGTCTTGTGCATTTACATTCATGTCTTGTACTTTTCTTGTGACACGATATTACATGTTATGGTCTTGTACTCTTGATTCATGTTCCATGTACTTTCTTGTGTCTGGGGAGGGAAAATACTATAGGTGTGTGATCAAACCCAAGTTACAAATTAATGTGAATAGCTTAGGCCTCGCACTGTGCACGCGGGACCTAAGCCATACCATTATTCATGTTCCATGTTCTACCCAAGCCGATCACACAGTTTGGATATATTTTGATATATTGCACATGTCAGGTTCCTTATACATTTCATGTTCAGGTTTTCATGTTCCCTGTACTTCCTGTATTTACTTTTCAGCATTCATGTTCTTATTTCCTGTACTTTATATTCTTATGTATCCTGTGCTCATTTCTATCTCATGTTGTACTTGTTCATTACCTAGAATGTACTTTGCTCCGCGCCTGACTGGATATATTGCGGGTGTATTTGCAGGATATTGTTCTACCTTATGGGCCAGAGCCCGGGATCTTAGCAGAGCAGGATGGAGACATGACTTAGCTAGAGGCTTTAGGTTTAGATTGTTTAGCTTTACTCCTAGATATGGTTTTAGTGTTCATAGCGTATTTCATTCTTGTTGACTCTGATACCTTTACGTTATATGGACTTGTGGATTATGGTGATATTTCTGGGATCGTTTATAGATGCAGTGAGTTGTACTTATTCACATTGACTTGTTAGTTTCCCTAGCTTGGTACACCTTACTACGTTGAGTCTTCCAACGTAGGTTGGGCGTGTCCGACTCGTATCCTATTATTCGGGAGCGGGTCATGACAAGAGCAAAATAAGAAACCCACTTGTTGCTAGGATTACGTCTGGTGTTCACCATCTGGCTGGAAAACAGGTAGATCCTCAGGTACTTCTCCAAAATCTGGCCATACAAAACCAGCTGGGTCAGACCTCAGAAAAAGCAAGTGCCACGAGGGAGGCTCAACTTAGGAACTAAAACCAGCATATAATAAAAGAAGAACTGATAAAATAGCATAGTTAAATAACATAAAAGACTGAGTTAACATAAAACCAGGGGTCAAGTGGTGCCATGCTAGGTTGCGCCAGGCTAGGAGCCAGGTTTTGCCAAAAGCCAGGTTGCGCCAAAAGCCAGGTTGCGCCAGAAGCCAGGTTGCACCAGAAGCCAGGCTGCGCCAGAAGCCAGGCTGCGCCAGAAGCCAGGTTGTGCCATAAGCCAGGTTGGGCCAGAAAGCACGGAACCGAGATGGTGGCGCTAAAAAACACGTGCGCACACTGTTCATCTTCCCCAACCAGCATAAAATTGCTTAGTTGAACCCATAAATTTCAAAAGTCCATAACTTCCTCAAAACAAGTTGAAATCTAACTTTTCAAAGGTCAAAATTGGCTAGAATGAGATTTCCTACAACATGAAGCAACTAGTTTTAAAAAAATACCAAGTTTTAGTAGATCAAAACCAAAAAAATCTAGAAAAGATCAAAACTTAGATCTACAAAAATGTACCCAACAAAACAAAAAATGTCAAGTTCTAAAGAGACTTAGAATCTTGCAAAGAAGAGAATAGATCATTAAAACTTAAGATCCATCATAAAGCAAGTTGCACTTGCCTAGGGCTTGGTAGGTGGGAGGAGTAAATGAAGAAGATGAAGAAGTAAATGAAAAGTAATGGAGGAGAGAGAGAGAGGAGTTTGATATAAATACCAAACCTCTCCATCTCAAACCAAACCAAGCCAAACCAAGTTGAACCAAACCAAATCAAAATAAACCAAGTCAAAATTAAACTAAGACTAGGCTAAGCAAGACAAGTCAAAATACGGGTCACCTGACAAAAGTCAGAAATCTGTATATGTATACTGCAAATACGTATAACGAAAAACGAGAGTAGTAGGGCTCAAAGCCCATTACTAGTCATAAATTAGGCTAAAGGCCCAATGATAACATATGTATGGCTCGAGGCTCGATTGGCTCTAGGAATATTAAAATTATGCTTTAGGGCTAGAAAGTCCATTTAAAAAATATTTTGGGACCAAAAGTACAATATAATACTATATTACCAATATAAATCGTAAATAATATAGCGCTTAAAAGCCTAATTTGGTATTCTATATATAATATAGGCTAAATAGCCATTTTTAGAAAAATAGATTTAACTGATGTAGGGCTTAGAGCCCAATTTGGCTAAAGTAATGTAAGGCATAGCCCATATTTATTTTATATACAAGTATCATTATCCATATTTATAGCAACTCATAAATAAAATATGTAAACATAAATTTTATATTACACTTAGAAGTATATACATAATTATAAATTATATATATATATATTTAATCCACATGTATACATATATTTACATATTCATACATAAATATTAAGGACTTTTCGGCCCAGCCCACTTGAAATAATAAAGAGAACAAAAATAAAAATATATATAGGCCTGAAGGCTCGTCCCTTTGAGTTGGGATCAGTCCAAAAAATATCATACTACATAAAAAAGAAAGAAAGAGAGCCCAAGGGCTCGGCTCAATAGTTGGGCCCTCCACAGAGCTAAAGGCTCTATTCTCACTTTTAGAGAAAGAGAGAGAATAGTGAGGGAAAGAAAGAGGCAGAAGAGAGAAAAGGGTGTAGAGAGAGAGAGCGAGTGAGAATAAGAGAGAGAAAGGAATAGAAAGAGGAAGAAGAGGAGTCGAGAGGGAGAGCAGACGAGAAGGGTGGTGAAAGATCTCACCGGAGCTCCCACAGTACGAGATCTGGAGGTTGCTCCGGGAGACGCCCGCTGTTGGAGGTCGATGAGGCAGCGGCGGCAGCGTAGCTGCACGAAGAGGTTGTCACGGGGACTTTAGCACAGGGATAGATCTGCCCACATTTGGACTGCAAAATAGGGCGACACTGGTGGTCGTATCGTGTGTAGGTAAGTGGCGATGGCGGGGTTTGGTGATAGTATTGGTGTGTGTGTGGTGGTGGTGATGTAGGGAGCTGTATGGTGGTAACGATGACATAGAGGCAGTAGTGTTATGGTATGTGGGCAGAGTTAGGGGACATGGGTGATTGTCACGACCCGCACCCGCTTTTCGGACGCGAGCTCGTGAGCAAGCCAGCTACGTATCGAGCAGACTTTAACCCGACTCAAGTACGTATAAGCTGTCTAGAGTAGGGTATCATGTCTAATCTAAACTATATCTTAATCCACAAGAATAATGTAAAACAAGAATAAAAAATTATGGGTCATGGTCTGCAGTCCACTAGCATATATGTCCGATAAGACTCTAAAGAAAAATAACAAGAGTCTAAACTGAATCAAGAAATAGGATATCTCATGATAATGAAGAAAAGCATGAGCGGATAATAAACACAATAACGATACCTAAATTTCGCAAGCGTATCATCACGTCTGCTATCCAGAGCTGCTAACTAACTCCATGCAATAACTAACCTGAAAAGATCATCAGGTCCTCAGGGGACATAGCAAGATACATAAAAATATGCCTATCTAGCAGTTTATCATGCAATAAAGAAAATACAGAAAATAAACGGGAAAAGACCAATCAGCACGAAAACATGACTATACACGACTGGAAAAACCACTACGCCTAAACGAACTGCTGGGGAAGAACAAGGGAACACGATATCACAATGTCAATGAATAACCAATCGAATACTCAAACCCTCGCCCCTAGTGTGGACTCGCAGGTTTGAACAACTACTAACCATCGCACCTAGTGTGGACTCGCAGGCTAGCATCACCCTCGTCCCTAGTGTGGACTCGCAGGTGTGAACAGATAACTACTAACCCTCGTCCCTAATGTGGACTCGCAGGTTAGCATCACCCTCGCCCCTAATGTGGACTCGCAGGTGTGGACAGATAACTACTAACTCTCGTCCCTAATGTGGACTCGCAGGTCAGCTTAACTACTAACTCTCGTCCCTAATGTGGACTCGCAGGTTAGCTTAACTACTAACCATCGTCCCTAATATGGACTCGCATGCTAGCATTAAGATTTCAAGACAAGGAGGTAAAGCAGTTCCGATATGACTTATTCATCCTATGACACGATGCGACTCAGTCCAAGTACAAGTGATGACATGACACGACCCAATCATGATACACGAGAAAACCAATCCAATATGAACTATAAAGTTAACTATGAACAAGAACTATATATACATATATCCAATATAAACTACAAAGCTAATTAAACAAGGCTTTATATATACTAGCAGGCATGATATACAAATCACATATAAATAATCAACTAGTAAAACTGTATAATAATATAAATATACATGTAAATAAACTGTAGAGGAAGGCAACGTATCTTGCTTGGAGGTTGCACGCAGATCCAACAAATATATAGTCGACTGGTAAGCCATACTGTCCAAGTCATCACAAATGTCTCCGAAAGCTGAAACAAACATTATCGACGTTCTCAGAATAGTCAAATTAGCTAGGATTGCCTATCCTTAAGTCCAATTCTGGACACAGGGGCAAAATGGTAATTTTGGACAAAAATGATGTCCGTCGTTGGACCCGCTTTGCACCGAAAAACGTGCCAGAGTCAAAGGTCTCAAAAGTCGTCAAACTATATGTCTATAAATTTCTTTTGACGATACGAACCCAATGGTATGTCCAATTTTGGATTCCGGTGGACCGTGCACAAAATCACCCGTTGAGTGGGACCGTGGGGCCGTCGAAATGGCGATCTGATCAACTGTCTCAGAATCGGACCAAACTTGGCGTGCAGGACCAGAAAAACGATACGGTCCCGTTGGCGCAAGTTTCGTCTCGATCTGACAAGCGTGCACAAAGTAATTGGAGTTTGTACAAAGTGGTCGATACGGTGAATTTCGACGGATACGGATCAAATTCGTCGCGCACACGCAACCAATTTGAATTCCGTTAAAGCCCACACGACCACGAAGCCGTTACGCACCTTTCGATGCCTTCAGTTCACGACCACATGCCCGGTTTGGCGGGACGCACGTCGTATCGAAGGATTTTTCAGTATTTTTAATATTTTGAAAACAGGTTTTCGTCCATCTTTGGAATCTGATTCCTCGACGTACAGTCGACGAAATCAAACTCCGTAAGTTGGGGTGCAGAGCCCTATAGGTTTTCTCGGTCTGTCATTGAATAGTTTTCAAAATCTGTTAATAGGTTGGCCACGAACTGCCTTCTAAGTTGGGGCCCAGAAACAGTTTAACACTCTGTTTTTTGATGGTTTTTACTCGACTTTACGTCGACTTTTCGGGTTGGTCGATCAGCGATATCCAACTCCACTAGTTGTGAATTATAGAGGGTTATGTGGGCTTCGATCTACATTTAATAGAACGAAAAATGATTACGAAATAGGAGAGAAATTTACCTTGAAAAATGGGTGGTCGGGCTGCTGTCGCTGAGTTCCCTTGTTCGTGCACGCGCGCTGCTGTCTCCGCGCGGCCGTGGCCGCGCGCGGTGGTGCGCAGGGCCAGGGCGACGCTGGGATGGGTCACAAACCAGAGGATCGAGGCTGGGTTAGGGTTTTGCCACGCTCTCCTTTCCCGATCGCTCTGTATATATATATATATATATATATATATATATATATATATATATATATATATATATATATATATATAGGTATTTGAGTAGAAGAAAAAAAAAATATATATATATATAGGTATTTGAATAGAAGAAAAGGAAAACGGAAATATAGAAGTAGCAGCCCAAAGCCAAGCCCAGGCTCACAGGCCGAGCCCAGGCCCAACCACTCCCCAAGCTTCCAGCATAGCCAGGGGTCCTCTCGGCCAAACAAACAGTTCATATATATATATATACGTACACACAAATATTTATTCTTTTGATAAAGAATAAATTAATAATAACTAATAATAATAAATAGTTTATTCTCAATAACCACAATAATAATATTATTAATAGTAATAATTCCATGTAGTATTGATAATAAAAACAATAATAATAGTAATAACAACAACGAATTACAATATCCCATAATCGACATTGCATCTACTTTAAAATATGTCTACATGGAATCTTTTTGTACATTGGTTTCCTACATGGGCTTGGGCTCAGTTCGGATCCAGTTCGGCCTAAAATGGTATAGCCGGTTTCAGCAAAGTCAATAAATCTAATAATAATTAATTAAACTATTTCTAATGGTCATGCTATAACTTGGCCTGGTTTTCCTAGTTAGGACACACCGATGGCTTGGCACTCCTCTACCATGGCTAAACACTAGTCAAAGCATGCTACTGCACTACCCGTGCCATGATTCCTAGACGTCTTGTATTTCAAAACTTAACTATGGCTAAAGTCTTCTACCATAATAACTAACTATAAATAATTATTTATAAAAAAAATCCAAAGATCACCATTTAAATCAAATAAATAATAAAAAAAATATTTTAAGAATTTTTCGGGAAGGGAGGCTACAGTGATGGGGGTGGTGGCTATGATGGTGTTGGCTGAAATTAGCCTGGGATCGGGTGGTGGTGATGGGGGTTATTTGGCGGTGGTGGTGGTGCTTGGTGGCTGTGTAGTGGAGAAGATAGCGAGACAAGAGAGCTGGCCATGGTGGTGGTGCTTGGTGGCTATGTGGTAGAGGAGATAGCGAGACAAGAGAGCCGATGGTGGTGTCGGTGTTACGCCCCAGTTCCAAAATACTCTGGAACTTATGACGTGAACATGCCAGCTAATACGATCTAGGATAAGTTCTCAATTTAATGGTCTTATCCCTAGACGTACTACACTGTCAAGGGTACAAAAAGTAACTAATCATCTATATCTTAATCTACAATAATGAAGCGAATATCAAGAATGAACATAATATATTAAAGTTGGTCACCTAATAATATACTTGTTTGAGCAAGCTCGAGAAAGGAATAAGCTTGTAAATAATAGGCTACATAGCAGCACGAATTAAATAAAGATAAAATGTATACAGAAAAGAGTATATGAAATACCAGAGAACACACACACACACACACACACACATACGCACACACACACATATATATATATGTATGTACCTAAAACCTTGGTGCTTCACACAACACCTGTCCAGCTACTCTATACTAAGTGCTCCATAAATACCTGGAGGGATCACCAGGTCCTTAGCGGGACATAGCAAGATGCATAAATATATGCCATAATATGAACTGAATAAAATAAACAACCCGAATCATAACACGGTCCAATATCCAATCATCAATCAGTACACCATATCTGATCAATCATGAACATTAGATGGCATACCAGCCCATGATAAGTCAGTCCCATGATACGGTCCGATGTGGGTACACGAAATAACAATTCTATGTGAATGCATGTTGAAGACGACTTTGGAGCGTATGGGCATATGAATAAGGATTTGCATCAAAATATGGGCCGAAGTCGGATCACGAGCTAATTTGTACACATACTAGTGTAACTCCCGACCGTACCTAGAGTGCAGCTAGTGGTCACTGCCATATATACACTACTAAGTACATATGCCCCTACCCAGGCCACCCTGAGGCTGAAAAATATATTTGGTTGTCCCATATGCCTACTGATAGTCTTCCCCGCCCATGAAATGTGCAAGTCGTATCCACGACTCTAACAATCCGTATCTCAACACGAGTCTCTAACCTAGACATCATCTAACTCTATATGTACTGACACACGAACCATTCGCATCGATGATTAGTCAAATGCGTAAGCTCGTGCCAACAAAATGATCCTCACTCAAAGTGTCGTGCAATGTCTCGTGTCAAGTCATAGAAGTTATTGGGGGTAACTTCACAGTTTATGGGTACGTCTACTAGCTCTAAGTCACAAACGCACGCACCCATAACATCGATGCCATCATAGATAAAACCTAAGTCATCCTTGGATACACACTAACAGTATCACCAATTTACAACACAAGAATAGATATGAGTAATGTAAACAGAACAAGTATGGCAAGGTATCTTACCTGGGTGAAGTAGTGATCCAATAATGCCTTGAAGGCAAATCGTCAAGTCCAAGAAAGGTAACAACATAGGAGTCTCCATGAACGTCATCGGATGCTGAAACAAATATTACTAACGCTACTAGAATAAGGAAAATAGCTAAAATATACTACCCATAAGTTCAATTCTGGACACAGGGGCAAAATAGTAATTTATGGTCAAATATTGTTTGTCGTTGGACCCACTTGCACCAAAATTCGTGTCAGGACCAAACTCATCAAAATCTATCAAACTATATGTCCATGAGTCCAGAATGACGATACAAACCCAACGGTATATTCAGAATTGGATTCCGATGAGTCGATCTCAAAATGACCCGTTGACTCGGACTAGGGGACCCGATTTGCACCGAAATGTGTGTCCGGGCCAAAGTCCACTAAATCTAGCGAAGCATATGTCAAAGAGTCCAGAATGACGATACGAACCCAACGGTATATCCAAAATTGGATTTCGATGAGCCGATCTTAAAATGACCTATTGACTCGGACGTTGGAATTCGATTTACACGAAAATACGTGCGGAAGCCAAAGTCCACTAAATATAGCAAAATATATGTCAACGTGTCCAAAATAACGATACGAACCCAACATTATATCTAGAATTGGATTCTGATGAGCCGATCTCAAAATGAACGTTGACTCAGATGTTAAAATTTGGTTTGTACAGAAATGTGTACAGAGCCAAAGTCCACTAAATTTAGTAAAGTATATATCGGTGAGTCCAGAATGACGATATGAACCCAACGGTATATCCAGAATTGGATTCCGATGGGCCGATCTCAAAATATCCTGTTGACCCGGACTGTAAGACCCGATTTGTACCAAAATATGTGTCGGGGTCCTTGTCTTCCAAATCTAGCAAACTATATATGAACTTGGGACAAAACAATGCAACGAGTCCACTGGTTGTGTCAGAATAGGAATCTGGAGTTCTAGATCCAAAATTAAAATTTTACAAGTTGAAAATTACGAATTTGGACGACCAACTTTGGCGTCAAATTCAACCAATCAAACGAGCTCACAATGGAATAAAATTTTAATGACAAGAAGTTAGTTATACCTGCAGGGCACAAAAACTAGTGGCTCGACAAATGGAGCTACGTTGACGGAGAAACAAATCTACGAAGTTGGCTCTACGAAATTGTTAAAAATAAATACAATTATTCGTGCAACTTGGTGGCCAATTTTGACCTAGCAAATGACAGAATTAATGGCTAAAATTTTAGGTGAATGTAGAGCTATATACCGAGATTACAATGGAGGAAAGAGTTTGGCGATCCAACGGTCGATCTCCCAGAAAACATGTACGATGTTTCTGCATTCGGGATAATGTGTGGTGGTACGTGGGGGTCGTCGGTGCCCAGGAGGCGCTGCGGGGGTGTGGGGATACCAAGGGAAAGCGGCATCAGTGCTCACACGTGTGAGCAGAATAGCGCACTTGTAACGCCCCAGTCCCAAAATACTTAGGACCAAATACGTAGACATGCCAGCTGCATACATACGAAGCATACTCCAATATACATAAACCTCGTATATATACATAAGCTGTAAAATACAGTAACCATGAAACTAATCTCATCCACAAACCAATATATCATAAAATTAACTTATTAAAGTCATTCGTATAAATCATTGGGCAGAGAAAAATTCACTACCAACAAAAAAAGAGAAATACATAGCAACGATGGAAGAGTCGAGCGAAGCGAAAGACGATCCAAAAGCTAACATCACAAATGTAGATTGTAAACTATGTCCTTGGCTAGAGAACGTGTAAAAATCATAAACACACTTGAAGAAATCACCAGGTCCTCAGAGGCACGTAGCAAGATACATGAAGAACATGCTAATATGAACTATCAAAATAATAATATAATATACAAAAGACTAACCTAGATACAAATATGCAAAGGTGATTCTAACCGTTTAATGTGAAATTTAGAGGATAATTTTTATTGCGCATGGGTGGGCTATAAGTACGTAACTGGCATCCGGTCATACGTATCCGACCGTAACGTCCAAAACGTCAGAGGGTATTTGCAAATATATCACGCCATAGTTATTTTCGAAAACTATGGTTTACCTGTTTGGCTTCCCATACATACTAGTGACTGTCCTCCCCCAATATTTTCCATACTGACCAAGTCATGTCAATGACCCGCCCAATTTTGTATCTGTTCGAGTCTCTATACCCTAGTCATAGTAGTTACGATCTATCATCCGTCACACGACTATAGAGATGGCCATTCAAAATACAAGTCGTGCCCCTAGCAACATATCTCAAACCGTGTAGTGTGAGTGTCATGGCCAAAGGAGATACAAGGATATCCTACAACAAGAAGGTAGTCCGCTAAAACTAAGTTAACATGTATAAAATAAAGTAACGACTAATAAAGTCGATTGCACACAAGTGTGGCCTGGACGCACAGTTTATAACAAATAAAACTAACAAATATGAAACAAAGTAAATAAATGCTGAAAATAAATAATATGACAATAAATTAGTAAGGTATACTTGCCTGGTAGTGTCACCTAGCGTGGTGCGATGATCAAGATGGCACGGATTTGACTTCAGTATTACCAATACGCAAGACGACCCACGATGATGGTACGGACTGTTCCATTGGGTCCATAATATTCAAATTGGTTAGGGATGATATAAGGTAAGTACAAAATGTGTGAGGGATAGGAATGACGGAATTGGTCATGGTCACGGTGATAATCGAAGGAATTTGAATAAATCATATATATATATATATGATTTTAGAAAAATATATATAATCCATGAAAACTAAATTTTATAACCCAAAATATTTTAGATATATATAAAAAATATATAACTTATTTTCTAATTTGAAAACTATCTTTTTGTTAGTCAAAATATTTTAAGTAACTATTTGAAAATCTAGAAATATTTTGTAAAATATTTAAACTATATTTTTATTTAGTCAATATACCTTTATATAAATGCTTTGGGAATCTATAAGTATTATTTTTAGGCAAAAGTTTTGGCATGTATGTATATATATTTAGGTCAAAATTATTTTTGGAGAATATTTAGAAACACTATAAATATATTTTGTTAAGTCAAAAGCCATATTTAAATTATCTTCGAAATTATGCAATAATAATAGTAGTAACAAAATTCACTACTGTTTACAAAACATGTAGTATATTAATTAATAAAATACAATTTTATACTTATATACTTATACATATACTTAATTACCTACTATTTATATATGGGCCAAAGAGAAAAAAATGAATAAATAAATCAAAGTCAGCCTGGCCCAACCCACAGGCTTCGGCCCACTGCTTATAGCAGTGGTCTTCTCCCTTCTGGTGATAGAGGAAATCACGGGAAGGTTTGTGAAGTCGAAGAAGAAGACGTAGGAGGAGGGGGAGGGTTCTCGGAGAAAGAGGAAGGGAGAGAGGTCGGGGAAGAGGGGATTGCGGAGAGAGGCGAGAGAGTGGGAGATAGAGGAGCGCGGGAGAGAGGTGTGGAGAGGGAGCTCGAGATCGGCGGAGTCCCCTTGCCGCTCTTCGGGGCTTTGACAGGGCCGAACGCGGCTCGACATCGCTGCAGAGAGGAGTACGGGGTCGCGGCTCGATGGCTTCGGCTCCGACGGAGTATTCTTTGCATTGAAGGCAGTGGGCAGAGGGATCGGAAAGGAAGAAGAAGAGAGAGCTCACTCGAGAGAGGGAGAGGTCGGAAGGTATGGCTTCGACCGGGGCATACGCTGGCTGCGAACGACGGTGGTGAGGTTCGACGAGGACGGCGGCTCACCGGGGTTATGCGACGCCAAATCTGGCTGATACGGGCGACAGAGGGCACACGCTGCCAAGGGCTTGGTCGAGGTAGGTGGGCGGTATATTCTTTCAATTTTTGGGGTGATGGTGTTGGTGGAGAGGGGTGCCGACAGAAGGGTGGCTGGTTGCGGTGAGGTGTGTTTGGCCGAGGTTCGGCCGGGGCTGGTCGAGTAGGCGGACTGTGGGTCAAGGAGATGTTAGGGAGAAGGAGGCGAGGGTTCGGTTCGCTCAGACGTGGTGGGGGAAAGGGTCCAGGTGTGTGTCGAGGTCGGGAAGGTTGGGATGACGATGGACGGTGACTGGAGGTTGCATCTATTGGATATTATTTGGGTCATGAGTTTTGTGTCACGGAATGTCCAACACAAAGATGGTGGAACATGTATATGTAAATATGGAATAAGACGTGGAGGGGACACGTACACGGACACGATGCACAGTTCTTGTGGAGGAATATTTGTGGAGTAATTTGGCTTGTGGAATTAATGAAAGAGGTGCAAGGAGTCTCTCCTTATATAGGAGGTGGAAGACCTAATTGGATATGGAGTAGTAAATTTAAAATCCCACTTTATATAATTTTCACATTTAATTTAAATAAATAAATTCGATCAGAATCACATCTAAGTTTAATTTAAATCTGAATAAATCCAAATCTAACTTAATATAGATAAACCTTCATCTAATATGTATTTAGTTAATTCTTATCTATAGTTTAAACTATTAAAAAAATAAAATCACGTATCAAATCTCAATTCAAATTGCCATAATAATTTAAACATTAACTCCACAATTTTTGAAATATCTTTATAATAAATACTAATAATAATTAATTTTGAAATATAATAATTATTTAAATAATTGAACACCTTTTGCAAATAAATCAAATAACCACAATTAGTTTTCAAAAATAAAATATACACGAATCGTATTTCTCATTGTGATATAATATACTATTTATAAAATATAATTTCCTAAATTATTACCATTACTTTTACAATTAATAAGATATAATAAAGTTTTGACAATCGTGCCGCATTTTATAACTTACTAGATGAAGATATTTACTTATAATATTTTTGAAACCAATATCTATTTTTCTATAATAAATATTTTGTGTAAAAAGTAAACTACTACGTATATACGTATTCGCACTTCACGTCCCATGTCAAAAAGAAAACCAATACGAAAATTGATTAAATTACAAAAATATTAGTAAAATTTTTTAGGGGTTTTACAGCGCTGTCGCGATTGCTGCGAGGAAATGGTGCACGACTGCGGCGGCTTGCTACAGGGTCGCCAGGGCGGCATGGTGGCACCGGTTGTAGTTGTAGTAGTCATGGCAGAAGCTGCCAAGGCGTAGCAGCAGCGCTACACATCAGGAAAGCACGGGTGCACGCGGTCACGCGGGAGGCATGGCGTGTTGGGCTCACTGGGTATTTCTTGAAGAGGTCACCATGGTCAGGGTACCACCAGTGGGTTGTTGGGGGTACGGAAGGCTACGGCCAACAGCAGCAATGGTCGTAAAAGAAGAAGTTTAGGAAAAGAAAGGAGAAGAAGGAGTCGGAAAATCCTTTGTGGAGAAGAAGAGGAAGAAGACCAGTAGAAGAAGGAGGAAAGGAGTGTGTGTTTACATTAAAGGTGAGGGTGAGGTTGATGTGGGAGAAGGTAGAGAATGTGAAGTACGGTGAGGTGCTGTGATCGACCAGGGAGAAATCTTTGTGTGTGTTTGTTTTTAAGGAAATGTGAGAGATGAGAGAAAGAGAGGAGTTGAGTGCATGTGAGGTTGTGTGTAGGTTTGGTCATGTGAGTAACCTATGATATGTGTGAGGGTGCATGTGAGGGGATGATAGCCACCAATGGGTTGGTCCAATTTTTGCTAACATTAGATGAAGGAAGGGGATGCATATCATGAATCAAACCTCATTTAGGTATTTGGTCAATGAGGTTTGTCCCTTGGTTTTGTGAGTGTTTAGCCTTGATGTTTGGTATTTCGTAGAGGGTTGTATGGTGTTGTGTGTTTGGGTGGTCATAAGGGAGTCGTTAGTAGTTTGGGTTAGGTGGGTCAAGATTGGGCTAGGTATGGTTATGACGACAAATTAAGTCATTTATAATCATTGATGAAACAGTAGCATGCGAGGGCTCAATTGGATGGCACGGAAGTGGCATGCGCGTAGTAGGCTCAAAATAGGTCGTAATTATATATTGGGTCGATTAGATTGAATCGATATAGATCCCCAAATTTAAATCGGAAGTTAGGTCAAGTTTTTCAGTAGATGGTCAAATGGTCAAATTTGACCCAAAAATTGTGCGATGTAAATAGAGTACAAAAGAACAAGTTTAAGTGGAAAATAATATATCAAAATGAAAATAAACTTGTCTATATCAAAACTCATGAAGGATATTTTGAGAGATTGACATCTCTGGTGCTTCAAAAATTAAAGTCACGAAAAAGTATATTTAATGATCAAAACTAATTACAATAAAAAAATTATTGAAAACAATTTATTTAAAAAATTTAATAAGAGCCCTAAAATCCAGGAGGCTTACAGTCGGGAATGATGGCAGTGAAGTGGTAGTAGTTGTTGTAGGTGATGGTGCGGCGTATGGGTCGGGTGATGCAGCGGTGGTCGTCAAAAATAGATGGGATAGGGAGGAGGAAGGTCGCGACGAGCGGCCGCGTGCGGGTCGAGTTGGCTGGAGCTTGGCAGGAAGATAGGAGAGATAGTGTGTGAGTTTGTAAATTGTAATGATTATAAATTTGTGTGTTAAGAAGAATGGGGAATGTCCCATTAAATAGGATTAGTGTGCTTTGGTGCCAAGCAAGTGCCATGGGCACTACATATAAATTGTAAGAACAATAAGGATAATAAAGTAATTTAGAAGGAGTATAGAATCTTCTATAGAATTTCCATGGCATAGCTTGCCATGGACCACTAACCAATAATTAGTTACTAGTTAACTCAATTATTAGAACTAACTAAATTAGTTAGTTACCGAGTCAGGTGCCAAGGTTCTTGACTAAATCTATAGGCTCTAGCCCAATTTATTGATTTAACCATTCTATGACTAAATAAATCATGGCTAATATTTAAACTAAACCACGAATAAAAAATATATTTAGTTTTCCAAAAATAAAAAATATATTTTATAAATTTTAAAAATTCTAAAAAATTTCGATAAATCATAGAAAAATATTAAAAGCGATTTAAAGGGGTTACAAATCTACCCACCTTAAATATATTTTGTCCTTGTAATTTAAAATGATGTGACTTGGCACAATCATAAATAAAGTAGGATAAAAACTTAGCACGATTAAAATACTATCGAGGATAGCACGATCGAATTATCTAGAAATGATCAATTTTACGTCGTGATTTAGCACGACCATAAAATTTTCGAATGACTTGATTTGGCATGATTAATTAGATTGATCTTACGAGTGAGGATGAAGTAACAAGAAAAAAGAGAAAGATTTATGATC
Source organism: Iris pallida (assembly GCA_029216955.1). Classification (NCBI taxonomy): domain Eukaryota; kingdom Viridiplantae; phylum Streptophyta; class Magnoliopsida; order Asparagales; family Iridaceae; genus Iris; species Iris pallida. The sequence goes on along the minus strand of JANAVB010018199.1, from coordinate 891,206 downwards.
ATGCTATTTCTATATTTTATCCAAGTGTAGCCACTATTTCTTATATTTACTAGAGGTATTCTAAGTGTCATGTTCCTATTAAAATTATACTTATGCAATTCTAAATTCTTACCTCAGCTCCAATGCTAGTTGGTTTGGCCTTTAGTCTTCCCTAGGGGACAATTTTGGATTCTATGCTCAGTCGAACCACAGTAGAAGCACTACTTCATTCTCCTTCTGCAGTTATCCCACTTATGTCAAGTCTTATTTCAATAGGCACAAGTAATCTGATTTGGCTGCTGGACTGATGCTTGATCTTGGAATGTTTTTTGATATTACGAACCACACCCGAAAGTTCGGGCACGAGTACGTGGAAACACGTTTAGCCTACGCCGCAGAGTCGATGGTAGTAAGCTGTCAAATTCTCAAGTATATCCAATCCAATCAACCTAGTATAAATCATGACATCCAGATTCTAACTCAATCACAAGTTCTAACAAGTGGATATGAAATAGAAATGACAAGTCCATAGAATCTGGTACATAAAATAAGATATAAGAATACTCTGAATAGAGTACAACTCAGCAAATGTTCTGACAACTGAAATCTAATCAACAGAAAGTAAATTCTACACTAAGCTAAGCA
>JANAVB010018199.1:883082-888082 GCA_029216955.1 Iris pallida | reverse complement strand
GCTCCTTCCCCCTCTTCTCTCCCCTCCTTCGCGCCGCTCCCCCATGCGCTATCCGCACCCAGTTCTAATCCTATTTCAGCTTCGATCCCCGGATCCCTACGTGCCTTTATCGACTTGGTGCGACTTGACCGTGCCTCGAGGCACTCCCCGATCCTTTCGGACATCGAGCTGCCAGATTTGGAATTCTCTCCAACCACTTCAAAAGTGCAAGACATTAACGTACCATTATCGGACAAAGAGTTCTCCTCACTCTCCGCATAATTCACTCTAACCTTCATCCTCAAATTCTCCTCCGGGTGCTCGAAGCTCTCGTACGTCCAAAAAGTCAATGCCTCATGGGCCTCACCTTCATTTATAAGGTCGCCCCCATGGACCCCAAGCATATACTCCTGTTCCTATCATCGGAGATAGATCATAAGAATGTCTGGGCTAGAGGCAGCAGCATGATCGATTCTCACCTCATGAAAATTGTTAAATGGTCTCAGAACTTCAACACCAAGGAAGATTCGACGATAGTGTCGGTCTGGGTCACCCTCCTGAACCCGCTGCTGACATGTTTTATGCCAGTTGCCATGAAAAGGATAGCCAATTCCTTCAGGGCTTTCGTAGTGACGACAGATGAAACCCACAACCTTTCCAAAGTCAATTACATCAAATTATTCATGGAAGTCGACATGTCGAAAGAGCTTCCCAACTTTATACAAATATCACTTGGCAGCAGGATGCATACTCAACAAATTATAGATGACAATAACATCATTTACTACAAGCACTGCCACATGCGTAGCCATTCCACCGAGCACTATTTTAGAGCTCATCCTGAACTGAAGAAAAGTAAACAAGAAGGTAGCCCATGACCCACCTCGTCAAAGCACAAGCCCCCAGTCCTCCCTTTATCGACTTTCTACCTTAGATTTAAGATAGCGTCGAGTATTCTCACAGTCCCCAGAGTATCGCTCCCTGGGGAAGAGCTTTTGCTTCCACCACGATAGCATGTTTAAACCTAACTAACAAATTCGATATCCTCGATTCGGTCCACACTGAAGACACCTTGGAGGATTCCCTCCCTGACATCGATCAGGTGACCAACACTACGAAAGCTGCCTATATAGTGGAGACATCCACCAAACATGGGTACCTCAGTGAATCTACTGGCTCGGAGATAGGAGCGGTGGTCCCCGCCGAGACTTCGAATCATTCTCTGAGAATGCCAACGTCTAACCAGATCAACTCCCATGTCACCCACCCCATCAGAGACAGATACCCTCGAATGTATAGAGCCCCTACTTAACGATCCGGACGCCCCCACCTAACCTCCCGTTGAAGACAACATCCACACGGACCTCCTTGCTAACTTAGGCCATGAACCCGTAGCTAGACTCCAGCAAGCTATTGATGCGACATTTGCCTGCCCTAGCAACTTCTTTGGCACTTTGGTGGAGATTGATGGAGAAGTCTACCGGCACCCTTCTATCGACCCACCAGGCCCATGCAATATTATCTCTAAAGTGTGCTCCTCTGTTGACTCCACCCTCACCAAACCTAACAAAAGACGTGCTAAAGAGGTTACGCCGATGATCACTCGATCTGCCACTAAACTCATCAGTTCCTCCCTCTTCAAACACACCAATGCTTAACATCCTATCCTGGAACGTTCGGGGCCTCGCGAACAAACCAACCTTAAGAAGACGTAAATTTCTTAAGAAAATTCATAGAATTGACATCCTTGTGGTCATTGAACCCAAAATCTCTTAGAAGAAACTCAAATCAATTCAGATGCAATTGGGATTCCTTTCTGATATTGTTGGTTGCCATGACGTTTGGATCTTCTTTGCAGCTGAAGTTAAGTACGGTATCATTGATGACTCATGGCATGCGCTCTCGTGCTGGATGGAATACCCCATGCTTCAGTCTCGGTCTATCCTGTCGGCCGTTCATGGGAGCTGTGATATCACTGAATGCAAATTGCTTTGGGAGTATCTAATCGGCACTCATCGTACCTACTCCAACCTCTTTTGGCTTTGTATTGGTGACTTCAATGCAGTCACTTGCAGGAAGAAGAAGTTGGGAGGTCGTCCACCTCCCACATCTGCGATGAGCGACTTTGTCAACTTCATCCTCAACGCCCATCTCTCCCCTCTCCAGTACACAGGCAGCACGTTCACGTGGTGCAACATGCAGGAGGGTGCCCGTCGTCAATACTCCCACCATAATCGAGCTCTTGTTAACTCGCAGTGGTCAGACCTCGAGTTCAATTCCAAACTCACAGACCTCAATGGCACTGAATCGGATCATTCCCTGCTCCTCATCGAGATCAGCAGAAAAACTCACCATTCTAAGAACTTTTTTTTGCTTTCTCGCTCTCTGGACCCATCATCCGCAGTTTAGAGACATCCTAGCGGCTATCTGGAGAAACGTTGATGCCCTCGATCCTGTTGTTCGTGTAGCTACCAATCTGAAAGCCACTCAGAAAGTGCTTACTCGTTGGAGCAGGGAATCCTATGGGGACATCTTTTAGGCTGTTCGCACCATTGAAGATGATGTCTCTCGTGCTGAGATTATGTTTGCTCGTAGCGGCTTCCCAACGGTGTGTGCTTCCCTCAACCTCACCATAGTGCTACTCAAGTATCGCATTAAAGTAAAAGAGGAATTTTGGAAACAAAAAGCCAGAATGACCTGGGACATCAAAAGCGACAAGAACTCCAAATAATTCCATTCTTACTTCAAGTGTTGGAGACAACAACTCAACCTCCATCAGATCTCTGTTGAGATCGGCCGAAACCTCACTAATCAAAGAGATATTCAGTTGGCTGCGTTGTCTTTCTACTCTCAGCTATTCACTAAAGATGTCATCCAAAAGATGAAATTTTTTTGGCAGCTATCCACCGTTTTATTGAGGACTGCAACAACACTCAGCTTCAGTGCCAGCCATAAGAGCAAGAGGTCAAAGATGCCGTTTGGTCACTGAACGAGCATAGCACTCTCGGCTCAGACAGATTCATCGGGGTGTTCTTCAGATCCTGCTGGGACATAATCAAATCAGACATCCACGAGTCAGTAATTACCTTCTTCTAATGTGCCAGATATCCCAAATCGATCTCCAGTGTTAACCTGATTCTGATCCCTAAGAAGGACAATCCGGAGAGCATCAAAGACTTCCGCTCGCTGAGTATATGCACCTTCACAAACAAAATCATATCTAAAATTATTGCCACTCGCATGACTGGGCTTCTTCCTAGAATCATCTCTGTTGAGCAAATCGGGTTCGTATGTGGCCGTAATATCCTTGACAACATTCTGTTGGCACAAGAAATGATCTGCTGCGTGAAATTTCTGTCTAGGGGGTAGCATAGCTATCAAGTTAGAGATCGATCAGCATGGATCAATATAGTATGGAGATCGATCAGCAACTTCTGGTTCTCTACCATAATCAACGGACAAGCTGATGGTTTCTTCAAAACTAGCCCTGTTGTTAGACAAGGAGATCCTCTTTCATCCACTATGAAGCCCTGACTAGGAATCTGAACCTTATGGCCAGTACCTCCCGCTTCCAGCACTTCCATACAGTTAGCGGAAGCCCGATCATCAATCACCTAGCATACACGGATGACATCCTCATCTTCTTCTCCGGAGATGTAGGGTCCATCGAGGCAGTCCATAATACGCTGCAGAGATACACTATATGCTCCGGTCAGCATATCAACCCCAACAAAATATGCCCACCATTTCGTCGACAGAGCTCATACCACCATGCTTACCATATCACGCTTTCTCTATTTTGTACCCTCCCTTCACTTATTTAGGGTGTCTGCTAACGTATGACAGAACCAAGTCAGGCATGTTCAATGACTTGGTGAGCAAAATTAGGAAGAAGATTGAGGGTTGGCATAACACGATTCTTTCACCCGATGGCAAGATAATTCTGGTCAAGCACGTCCTCTCCTCTATTCCCATCCACACCCTGGCTGCCTGCTCCCCTCCCAAAAAAGTACTCAACAACTTGGAAAACCTACTTGTCATCTTCTTTTGGGGCCACTATGATGGAAAGGACAAGCACCACTGGGCCAGTTGGGAATCTATGGCCAGACCCACGTTCGAAGGCGGGTTTGGGTTCGGTAGGTTGGCTAACCAGTTGACGCTTGCTCGATGAAGATTTGGTGGATGCTTAACGAATCATTCCCTATGGTCTCATTTCATGAAGACCAGATACTTCATGTATTTCTACCCCTCTTTTGCTACCCACAACTGTAGATCTTCTACCTTTTGGCGTAGATCCTGATCGGCCGATTCCACGTCGAACCTCGGTTCGCCTTTGGCTGGGATCGGGCGAATCATCCCTTTTCCTCAAATGATGGAATGGTGACGCCCTCCTGCCTCCCTCGGCGGCTGCCGCCCGTCCATAGCATCAAAGAGCTATGGGACTAAGATGGGATGTGGAACTAGGGAAGGGTGCATTTATGGCTCGATAATGCAGCTGCGAGGCATTAGCCTCTTCCGGTGCGGCGGTTAGGCTAGACCCTGATTCTAACCGGTGCTCCCTTACTGCCAATGGGCATTTCTCTATCATCGATGAGGCATGCGGTTCTCAGGGAAAGCCTTCTTCCTATCGCCATTAGTCATTACTGGAAGTCGAGCATCCTAATAAATGGGCCATACTACTTTGGAGAGCATTCCACAAGAAACTTTCTACTGATGATGTTATTGCCAAACTTGGCTTTAGCTTAGACTCCGCGGTGTCATTGTTGTCCGCTCGTCAACCCGAGATCGATGACCACATCTAGCGACAGGAGTCCTAGCTTTCGTAGTGTAGCACAAATTTACTACCTCTTGCCTCGTAGGCCCGCTTGGTGGGGGCTTCAACGATCTTGTAGCCAACAGGAGAAAAAGCATCACAGACATCAGATCGGTCGTAGCTGCTATCACATGGGTAATTTGGAAAATTAGAATAAAATTTAGATACGAGGGCACCAGTACAACATTGCTCAACGACTACGAGGTTA